>SNQJ01S0026744.1:103177-127020 GCA_010110895.2 Picea sitchensis | reverse complement strand
TTTTCAGTTCCCCCATCCTCATGGGGGAACTGAAAAGGAGTAGGCAGGGTCAAATGTTTTTCCAAAAAATGATATGGATGAATGTGATAAGGGAGAAGAGATGAATCTAATGGAATAGGTCTCAAATAATGGTGAAAAAAATTCCAGACTCTTGATTCTTTTTACACCTGTGGAGTTATACTCCGGTCTGAAGAATATTGTAGAGAGGAAATGCCCAAAAGCTTAACCAAAAAGAAATGTTTATTTACTTGGAAACTCAAACATAGTGGCAGAGCTATATATCTTTTCTGTTTTATTTTTTTTATGTTTCTGTCCCCAAGGGTTAGGTATTCAAGGGTTCTAGAGACAAGGGTTTTCCCTGTGCTATAACTCTATGATATACATGCGGGGTCTAACAGTAGTACTCGGCCCAATATCTTAGGGAACTAACTAAGGAGGATAGACTATACCCTTAGCTGTACTACCGGACTACCCAGGTACTAGAGAGTATGCTCCTGAGTGATGTTCTCGGTGACACTATAGCAGTCATGTGGCTGATCGGTTTATCTAAAGAGGGCTTCAGGTAATCTATGTCAATTTGTACACATGTGTTGTCTGATGCGCTACCACTCGAAGGGGTACCAGCATGGGTTACAAGGGTGGCCAACATATGTGTGCTTAAGTACCACTCGTATTTTCTGCATGTATGAATCCCTCAACCATGGGTTTATGTGGGTAATGACAGATCTTTGTGGCTTAAAGATGCCGAAATACGTCTCTACCCTGAAAAAAATTTAACCCACACTTTCTACTGCGGAAAGTGCTCTGATACCACTTGTAATATACCAGATATAAAATGTATGCAGAACAAAAATAAAATTCTAGAAATGGCATAATAACAACAATATAACTAGAACATTCACCACAATAGCACTGAAATGATAAGAGAATAATAACATAAATATCACTTTGAATCTGAAAGCAATGTTCATGGGCCTCTTCGAGGGGGAAACCTCCAATTGAGTAGAGCTCTATTACAATAATATCCAAGCTAGGGTTCTCATACCTTCAACTCTTATTTATACTAAAATGAAGTATCTAGAGGAAGGTCCTTCTAGAAGAGAAAGCTTCTATTAGGTCTTCATACATCCGCCTTATCCTATTTTATTGAAAGGCCTTATTAATATTGACCTTTATTACATCTGAATATATTGTTCTACCTATGTGCGGGTTAGGACCCTAATAGTTCGAGACAAGTTCCCAAACAGTTTAGGAGTATTGTTCCATCAGCTTGTTGCTAGGAGAGAATGCCTTACGTATCAAGTTCACAACAAGATCAAAATTTCCAAAAACTGAAAGGTGACTACAACCAATATTAAGTGCATTCTCAATGCCTAACAAAAAATATTTGAATTCAATGGCATTATTTGAGCAAGCAAACTCCAACCTATATGAAAGATTATGAATTGTTCCTGCAAGGGAAACCAAGATAATACCATCCCTGTTACCTTCATTAGAGAGTGAACCATCAAAGTGAATATGCCATAATTCATCATCTGAATCAATTATTTCCAGAGGAACATTATCCTCTTCATAAAAGATGGAATATACTCCTACGTCTTCTTGTATATAGTTTACACTAGATTGCAAAACAGTCACTATGTAGGGTGAAATTCTTCATTCTCTAAGGACTATGATATTCTTACCATTCCGAGGAACAAATAAATGTGTCCCATCGAGCAAGAGATATCCACCTATTAGGGCTTGCCAATTTCTTCCCAAGATAATTGAATAATTTCTTATAGGCATATCAATCACCTGAATGTTGAGGGTTGTCCTTATCTTTGGGTGAGCGCATAAAACCAAGGTTACATATTTAATCTCACCTATGGTTGTTTGTTGTAGAATATTATAGGAAAGAATTCTTTGGGTTTTTTCATTTGTACAAGATAAGCCTATCTCTTCCATAATAATCTTCGACATAACACTTAGGCCTAAACCACCATCAATGAGGCAACAATGGGCGGTTTTATCCATTATCTTTACAAAAATATAAAAAGGGGCATTTTTTACAGGGTATCTGAAGTTATGTACACCTACTTTATTTACAGAAGAATCCTCTTCACTTACCTCTTCCGAAAGATTGGCCACAATGGAATCCTTTCATTCCATGAATTGTTTTAGATGCATCTATTGTTTAGGGATGATAACCATGTCTAGGAGTGTTTCATCTTCTTTGATGTTAGCTAATTGATTCAATATGTTGTATTTGGAAGAAGGAGGAGCAGGAATGATTCCTTGTCTCTCAGGAATTTTAGGAACCTGGGGCATATCAGCGGTTGAGGATGAGCTCGGGCTAGAAGAACTGCGAGGAGGGTCAAACTTTCCTTTTGGGGCATAGGCTTTGCTCCTGGTATTGATGACCATGACATCTTTTGGCTCAACAAAATCTAGGAAAATGATAGTGGCTTCTGGTCTTTTACCAAAGATCTTGTCTCTAACACTCTTCCTTACCTCATGCGTGGTTTCTTTATGGTGTTGCTCGCAAAAGTTACACCAACTCCTAGGAAGGATAGCTTTGGGATAAAAATTATTTTCAACCGGACTCCTAAAAGGAGGGGAAGAAGAGTATGAATCTCTAGAGGTGAGAGGGGAGACAATACCCTTCTGCTCAAATGATATCATATGATTGTTCATATATTGTACTAGCTATAAGAGAGCGTACATGTCTATCTGTCTAACTGATTCTCCCTGGGGTAGACCAGTTCATTCGAGATGTTCTTCGTACTCTGAACAAGTGTGGAGTGTGGAACCGAGATTATCAATGGCCTTTTCTTCAAGCCTATGATGGTAAGGAGAAGGAAATGCATTGTAGTAATGCATGAAGGTGACTTGTTTCTGAGGGTGGATAAGTTCGTGGATTTGATTATACAACTTGGTGAAATGCAAGTTGAAAGACCTAATGCTCTCACAATCTTTGTAAGTGACGTTATTGTATCCATTAACTTCTCAGCAGGGATTTTGGATTGCCTGTAAGTTGATCTAAACTAGTAGATTAATTCCTCCCAGGTAGACAAGATCTTAGGAGGAAGGTTGAAAAAATCGGTTGCATCCTACCCTTCCAAGGAATTTTCAAATAGGTGCTTGCAAGTATCGTTGTCGTTGGACCCTATGTTATGACGAGCATTAGAAAATTCCACTAGGTGTTCACTGGTACTGACAATGTATTTTCCTAAAAACTTAGGCAAATTCTCTTTAAACTTTGGAAGTGGTCGAGTAGCAGGAGCTAGGTTAAGAGGAGAGGACACATGCCATGATGTAGTTGTGGTGTCTTCTTCGAACTAAAAAAGTCCATACTTCTTTATGACTTTGTTAGGGTTCATAGTAGATTGGACAGGGATATGGTGGATGTACAAGATACCAGCCACCGACGATGATGAATATTGGGAAGATGGGGCACTTCTTGTGCCACTAGAGCCACCACTATATGCCATCTTGTGGATGATATATGAGGGAAAGAAGGACGAGTTGGAGGAATCATATAAAGCTCTCCTTAGAGCACTTTGTTGGGCAGATAACACAATGTTTCTCCTTCCTATCTCAGCAATAGGAATGATTTTGGGTGACAATCTTCTTCCTCTTTTCATAGCACGTGAATCAAAGGACATGAAAGAATAGCCAAAAATTTATCCAAAAGAATAGAAAAAAGGTTACTGTTGATTTCTAGGCTTCCTACGTCTAGCTTTCAACTATTCATGAGAACTAATATATCGTTCAAATGCTGCCCAAGAACGATTAAGATCATCACTGGTCCTAGCAGTGTCTAAAATAGTATGAAACATGTTTAAAGCAATGTTGGTCTCTCCTTGGAGACCGAGGTCAAGATTAGGTTTCCTTGCAATAGGAACAATCATTAAAAGCAAAATAGTCAAAGAATCAAAATCAGAAAAATAAAGATGTATCGATGAAAATCGAGTATAAAATTTAACCAGAGAGATATCAAAGATCTCCCAAGTATGGTCACCAAATAACTGGTGAGGAAAAGATATGAATTGATATTACTCAAACATTTTCAAACTTTACTTGGCTAAAGTAAAGTAGACGGGAATATCACCCTATATTTATAGCCAACAAAATATATATCCTAACTCACAAGTATTAATTACAAGTGCTTGGGCTATCCTTTTATCAACAAAAAGCTTGCTGGAAATTCACTTTTTATATATTTTTCTGAACATATAACTTTCTGAAATAAATCTAAGAACAAAAGTGAAGACACCAAGATGATAATGAAGCCAATTGCGACATAAAACAATCCTTTATTTCATTCCAATTCACTAAAGAGTCATTTTCTTTACAAAATCTCATACAAAAATCTTGGACCAAATTAAAACTTATACATCCTCGATGGAACATACAAAAGGAACTTTGACATTAAACCAAAATTGAACTCTAAAAATTTGTTCAGCTTGCCACAAATTTCTTCCCACTCGACCCATCACAATAGCCTTTGTCATTCATGAAAACTAATTCACAAATAGACAAGTCTACACATACTATCAAAGATAGATCAACACCTCTAAAGAACAAGTGTCTGAATGATTTGATTCAACCCTGAATATTGATGTCTACAATAAGAACCTGCTATCATAAAAGAGAATTAGGCTGTGACGAATATATGAATGAATGAGAACTAAATTATCTCAACATAAAATCAAAGAGAAAACCTTAGCATGCTTCTCCTTCTATCCTCCTCTTGTTCCTCCCCTTACTTCTTCTTTTAACAAATTAGAATTGGTTGAAGTAGTTGAACCAACTTATTAGTTAAGCTAACTAAAGACTCAACTAACTTTTGGTTGGAAGGGGGTTATGTATGGGTCATAAATAAATAATAACTAGTAGGTGGGACCCCTTGTGACTCCCTTTAGTTTATAACAATCATAACCATCATAACATAATCCTTTAGTTAAGAAAAAAGCATCTCTTGTGCCTCCCCTCAAACACATTTTCTTTTGGAAAAGGGTCATAAATAAATAATAACTAGTAGGTGGGACCCCTTGTGACTCCCTTTAGTTTATAACAATCATAACCATCATAACATAATCCTTTAGTTAAGAAAAAACACTCCTTGTGCCTCCCCTCAAACACATTTACTTTTGGCAACTTTAGCTCATGAAATTTGAAAATATTTAAAAATAATACTCATTTATCCCAAATAAAACAGGTTGTCCAAAATCCATGAAGCCCACCATCATAAAACAATAAACAACATAAAAATCAAAATCCATATTTGCTAGTCTATGATGCAACCCTTCCTTGGTTGTTGCTATCACCTCTTGATTTTCCTGAATTTGCCTTTGGCTGGGAAGAGACTTTAGGCTTTATCTCACTGATCACATGGGAACAATCATCCCTCAAATGCATCCGTGAAGATACATATTTGTCTGAGCCATCAGAGGGTGAGGAAGGGGTAGCAATAGCTTTTCCTTTATCGAATGCATGGTGGGCTTCATTTTTCAATCTCTTGCTAGCATGGGAGGATTGAACTGGTGAGTGGTTAGGGGAAGATTGGACACTGGGGTTCAAAGGTGGAGGAGGAGGCAAAGTTAAGTTGGGCCAACCACGGTGTTGGGATATTGTCAGGTGAACAATCTCCTACCACCCATCATTTTCTGAAACTTCAGGTTGTAAAGAGACATGAGGAGACATATGGATGTAGGGGGATTGAGGGGATTGAAAGGGAGGCCTTTCAGGCCTCGGTTGGACTATTTCCTGCCCAATCCAATTAAAGAATCCATCATGAAACAATTGACCAAGATCTTCTTAATCAACATCAAAATGTATAGAGAACCTGAGCCTTCTTGGGCCTCGGTTCCAGCTACCTCTACCTCTGTTTCCTTGGCCATGGATTTCCTAACTGAAAAACCTCATCCTGCATATGTTAACAATTAGCAAATAGTCTTTTAAATAACCATACATGACAACTCCTTAAAAAATACGAAATAGATTTGGCTCAGGATGTATCAGGCTCATGCAATCCAATCCATACAAATTGTTCTAACGTTAGTCAATGAGAAGGGGGGTGAAACAATGTTTTGGGATATGTGAGGGGTTTGTATTAAGTGAAAATATGATATAATGAAGGGGATAAGAAATGGTCATTGCTCAATGACAACAACAATCCACTGTAAATAAACCCAACAAACCTTACTGCAATCCACTCAAGACACTGCCACTTCATCCACTTAACACAAATATTCTCTTGGTTGTAATCAATATCAGAACAAGGAGTGAACAAAATGAATATAGGATATGTGAGGGTTTGTAATTAGTGGAAAATGAGATAATAAGAGGGGAAAAAACGTATACTGTTCATGATATTAATCAAGAAATCCATAACATATTTTGCAGTAAGAAAAATATGCATCAACCAACAATTAGATGACTGAGTCATAATTCCTGTGTATTTGCCTAAATTCATTGTCCATTGATATCCAACATAGTGCCATCACAAAACATAAGTATTTCACACAATTTGTAAGAGGTTGTGTTCCCTTTATTCTCACATTCTTCATTTTATAACAGTCAACAACAACACTCATTCCCAATCTGTAATCATTAGCATCCACTACTGCCATACATTTCCCCAATCCACATCTATATTTAAATGTAGCATCTCCAAATTAATAATGAAATCACTATTTCTATAATAGACCCAATCAAGATCTGTAATGATATTTGTTCCCATATATATACAGTAGAAAAATCAAAATAATCAAAACCTCACATGCCACGCCTGAAATGAAAATTGACTATACAACCAACATTAATCATTTAGACATAGGCTATGCAGGAGTAAATGTGAAAGACGATGTAACCATGCCACTATAAAATAAAACATATCAATGCGACGAAAGAGCCAAGCCAAATACATGACATGACTGTCATCAACAGTGGTCAATTTCAATAAATAACATTCTTAATAACTCTAAGGGTATCACTGAGTATAAAACAAAGTACCCATACTACACATAGAACACAACCAACCAAAATCCACAATACAACATTTCCACTTGTCACAACAAACACACAATCGTGCCAATAGCTCAACATATCAGTTTGGGGCCGTGCGAATAAATAATTGGTTGGTTCGTTTAAGTGACATTGTGATTCAATGAAAACCATGCGCACCCAGGCGTATCAACCAACAACACGAGATGCCATGGATATTCCTTCTATAGTTAACTAGTTGATTGTCATTTGGCCCCAGGGGGAAGCATAGTTTTCATGCCCAATGTTTCATTTGCAAAACACTATACATGTAACATGACCTGTGTGACAAACCCTAAACATTCATGACCAATGTCAACCATCAACCAAATCACCATAAGTGCCAAACTAGTCACTGTACATCAACTAACAATTCACCATTTTGGTAAAAAATAAATCAATCAATCGAAGAAGCTATGGTATCTGTGCATACCCACGCATCTAATCAAAAAAGGCAGAGGCCCTTCCATTTAAAAACAATTGAGTTTCATTGACATAAGGCAGGTGATTGTGAACTTTTGGAAGTGCAAATTGGCAATGTAAGGCTGACGTTATTATCACAGAGGCAGTGACGAAAAGCTATACCAACTATAATGATATTGATGAATAACATATGCTATACAGACTATAATGATATTGATGAATAGAATATGCTATAGTAGCGTAAGAAACCAACCTTTCATAATCTCATTTATGACAAATAACACAATATCTTCACCAACCATGTGTCGCACATCGTATCAACATCAAAATGCAGAAATATTCTCTCTAATAGTTCAAGGGGGTCCCACCTACTAGTATTATTTAGTTTCAATATAATAGGCTTAAGAAGCACTTTGTGGGTGAAACTACGTTGACTTTTTCAGTCGTCAACAGACAGGTGTCACCATATCGTGAACTTCAGAGAATCGTGCTCTGGGGTTTTCATGAAGTTGTGTTTCAGAATGTCCTGAAGGTCGAAGCCTGAAATGTCTAGGTGTCATTGATCCGAAAGAAATAATGTGGATCGTTAATCTATGAGGGGATGCATCGAGGATGAATATTCACTCCATTGGATAGTCGTTGTATCAAGGAGGACAGGTGTAAGAGGATTCAACACTCTGGAAGGATTCAGTCTAGAGATTTTTGGTTGTTGATATTTGAAATCACGGAAGGCTGAAGTCCTAAAGTGGGCAACAATCGTTGATGTGAAAGTGGATGCATGACGCCAGATCTAGAAGTCCAGGTACGAAGAACTTTGGAGGAAAATAGAGGGTGAAAGCACCGAAGTCCCGAAGGAGATCTCGATCGTTGATAGAGGAGAAATTCAAAGGACCATTGATTGGGTCTTGGTTGAAAAAGTGTCAAAGTCCCAAAGAGGATCAGGGTCATTGATTTGGAGAGGACGCATGGAAGAAGATCTGCCACTCCAGGGAAAATCACTCTGGAAGAGAGTAGTTGAATGAGAGTTTGAGAACTGAAACTCCCAAAGGCTGGAATCACGGAGGAAATTGCAACCGCATGTTTGAAGTGACATGTGTCACTAAATATTTCACTCAAGAATATAGCTGTTGAGAAAGAAGAGTGAGTTGAGAGTTGAAACTCTCGAATTTCGGAGAGCCAAAATCAATCGTAGCCATTTATTTGAATGGGAGCTATGTGTCGACAGATCATGGAGATATGGGATCATGTGTGGAAGGATGAAAGAAGGAAGGAAAGGAATATGAATAGTAGTCATTGATAGAGAGGCATAACCAAGGGATTGGAGATCAACGGTCTTGCTCAATTGCGAGGCCAGAACATGCTTGGGTCTTAATTTTTCTTGAGTAGGCTGCAATTTCAACCATGGTTTTAACAAACAGGTATGTGGCAGCTGGAGGTGAATTGCTAGATGAAAATTGGGTTTTTCTAAAACCACTCTTTCATGTGATACAATCGTGCATTTTCACAAGGACATAGCCCAAGGCCATATGAAGGAAGGGGATAATGGAAAAAGGGCTAGCGCCTGAAACTCGGTGTTTTGGAAGTGTGCAAGAATAGCCCGCGAGTCTATCAAAACCTTTACACAAAAGAAAAAGGGACCTATGTAATATTAATAGGGGTCTAGAAAAGGCCCGAAGAGTCAATTCGACTTAGCACATTGAAATGTCCTAGATCGGGAGGTCACAGAATGCCAGGAAGGTAGGGGGGCTGCATTAATTTCTCTTGGGAGGTGCAATTCCTAGTTTTTTGTTTTCCATTTGTGCCATGGAAGATTCTTGTCAGACGTTCTCCAAAGATCCTTAACCCATCCGAATATTTTGGGTTGTTGTGATCGAAGCAAGGGATTTATCTCTTCTAGAGTGGCTAGAGGCATTTTTTGTTGCCATGAGTCCTACCCGAACAATTCACTTTTCCCATTCCTAATTTCCCAAAAAAAAAAAATCTGGACTAGTTTTCTATTGAGCTAGGCCATGTTCCAAATATTGGATCCCTGAATCTGGTCGGTTAATTTGGTTAGTTGTTCTTCTCGGGTAATCGATGCATATTTCTATTTCCAAATTTGTTCCTAGAGTCTTGTAGGGTTCTTAATCCATCACCGCCATAATTTATCTCCCATGACTTGATGAAGTTTTCCTTGGTCTCGGAGCCCTAGTCCACCCATAGCTTTGGGATTAAAAAGATTATCCTAGCCCACTAATGCCTGCTTTTTATCAGGGTGGTTCCCGTTCCATAAGAAGTTGCGTTGTATGTTCCTAATAGTCTAAATGATGGAATTGGGTGCTGCTAGAGCCGTGAAAAGGTAGGTTGGCAAGGCTTCCAGGATAGACTTGAAGAGCATCATTCTAGCTGCAATATTAAGAGGTCTGAAGGTCTAGTTGTTGAGTCTATTGGAAATGGAGAGAAGAAGAATTTCCCAGGAGATGAAGCACGTAGGCGCACTTGTGAGGGGTATGGCAAGATAATTGGATGGAAGGGAGCTCTTAGGTATACATAGGAGGCGGGAAATGTGATTTTGGATGACGATTGGCATATTGAAGAAGTAGAGATTAGATTTATCAAGGTTAAGGGACATTCTCGATGCATCCGAACAGTCATTGAGAATGGAATTGAGTTTGGTGTCTTCGCGAGATGTCAGAGTGTTTAAGAGGACGGTTTCATCCAAAAACTCACTATGCAAGGGGGCTAGTTGAACATTTTTCAAGGGAAGACGTTTAATGGATCCATCCAATACAAAGGATTTAAGGTAGTATCCCAAGCCTTCTGTCATTAAAACAAGGAGGAAGGGAGACAAGGGGGTCTCCTTGACAAATTCCTCTGGTGGGGGAGAAGGGTTGGGAGGGCACTCCATTGACCAGGATAGAGAAGGAGGATGAAGAGGTGAGCCTCATGATCCAATTCACCCAGTGGATTTCAAAACCAAATGCTTCTAGAAAGGATAACATGTATTACCGATTGATTATGTCAAAATATTTAGATAGATCGATTTTGATGAGAGATTCAGATTATTTTTTCCACGAAATGAGAATGGAGATATAATAAGGAAATTCACAAAGATATCACAGATATTCAATAATATAACATAAATGTATTGGCAATGCAACCATAAACATAGATATACCATAATAAATGTTTTCTATTAATCAAAGAAATGTACAGAGATTGTAAAAATACAAAGTGAAAGACTCACTAGAATGGTGGCAGCTGATCTCTAAGAAGAGATGTGACAGCTACTCACATTTGAAAAAAAATCATTACAATGAGGCTATGAAGGCATTTTTACAATAAAAAAGAATGCCAAAAACCCTAGACATCCAAAAACCTAACCCTAGGAGATGAAGCGCCATAAGTCATGTGGGGCCCGTTTGGGTAAGTTAGTACATTAACTTCCCGGGGTTGTAACGTTTCCATACGATCTCTGTTTTAGGTGTATGATAGATCGTTGGAAAGGTATCATTTAGGAGATTCATTTTTGGGGATCAATCATGCATTTTTCTATCATTGAGAACCTAGATAATGAAAAACCTTCATTTGGGCCCTCAAAATGGCCCCAGAAGTTAAAAACTGCTAAAAATAGTAAATTGCCAAATTTGCTAGAAAATTGTTTTGAGCCAATCGGAAAAGGTGGGTGGCCATTGATATCCACCTAGATCAATAATCCCTCCTTATTAAGAAATGGTATCCATTGCGTTGAGTTCCCAGGGGAGAGGGAAAACCGTTTTCTGAATCTGCATCTTGGTGAGCTGCTTGCCTTGCTGGAGATGTCACACTGCTTAGTTTGTGGAAGTCTGTCACGAACTTGTTGAGGTTGAGGTTGTTCAACAAGTCGGGATACATGAGAGGATGGTGTGTAGAAGGAATATTTGTGCTTTTTTGCAGCCTTTTCGGCCTACTTCTGTTGGATAGAAGGTTCTTGGGGCGAAGTTGTAGTGGTTGCAGTGTCCTTCTATTCTCCTTTTGAACAGATTGTGAAGAAGCTAAATTTTGCAGTATGAGATACTACCTTGCGACACTTTTTAGGTGGAGTAGTAGTTGGAACTACCTCTAGTATTCTATAGAGATGAACCCCCAAAGAAACAATGACACTGTGGGGTCGAGACTCATAAACAACATGGCACTTCCACATATATGGTTGGCCCAAGAGAACATCATAGACATCCAGTGGGGTAACATCGCATAATACCTCATCCTTGAAGGGTTGGATTCCATATTACAATAGACATTGTTGGATGACACGAAGATCTCATCCTTGGCAAAGACACTCGATGTTGTATGGATGTGGGTGTGGTGTTTTCGACAATCCCAATTGTTTGACAACCGCTATTGAGATGAGGTTCTTCTGGCTTCCGTTATCAAAAGTAAAATGCAGTGGGGTCCCCTTCAACCACATCTATGAATGAAAAAGGCACTCTCCCTCTTCAAGATATATTGGTTCTTCTATTTGAATTGTTTTGGTCACGACAATAGCAGTGGGGTCCATGTCAATGATCTGTCCTTTACCATTATTTTCATAATCAGATTCAGAATTAGGGTTCAGCTCTTTGTCTTTGATCTTGACCACCAATGACTGTTTTGAGCGACATTCATAGGTGTTGTGCCAAGGGATTTTGTGGAACTTGCACCATTTTCTGGTGTCCTTCTTTTTCTTCCTGTGACCCTTCTTTTCCTGTGTCTTTGATTGGTTTTCGAGAGACTGTTTCTTAGGGTCATCTTTGTCATACTTTGGTTGTTGCGAATTTGGAGACCTGAACTCCCATTTGTTCTGGTGCCTAAATTTTTTCTCGATTTTAACATCATATCGATAAGAAGCATCGAGTGATGAGATGTCCAGAAAATCCATTTAAGTCTGGATGTATCTGTGTAGAGCCCCACGGTATTTTAGAACCAAATGTTGCTCTGAATCTTTGATACCTATATTGGTGCACAAGGTATGGAAGGTATTGGTGAAATCTAAAACTGCTTGTCCCCTCTCTTGCTGCATTGTGTTCCATCTCATGTATCGGTCCTCATAGTTGCTAACACAGTAATAATTTTCCTTTACCGCATCCACAAAAAAATCCCAAGTGGGATCAAGCCCATCTATTCCAGACTCCTCTGTGGAAATTTTCTCCCAGTAAGTTTCCCACCAATGTTTGACATGAGGGATATATTTAAGGAGTGTGAAGGTGATATTTTATTTGTCAGAAAAATTGTGAATAGAGAAATAACCTTCTAGCAGAGTTAAGCATTTTTCTAGGGCTTCTGCATCTATCTGTCCTTCAAATACAATAATATCAAAATTAACTTGTACTTTGAAAGGTGAGGTGCCTCTAAAGTGGCCCCTTGATGAAGATGCACCTACTACTATTGATAGGCATTGAAGGATATGGGAAAAATTCTCCATCATTTCGTCCCTCTGTCGTGCGAGAGCTTTCTCAAGCAACAGATTGATAGGATCGTCTGCTCCGTCATTTTTATTTTCTTCCACCATTGAGGGTTTCTTGGGTGTACGAGAGAGATTTTCTTCAAGGGAGACAATCTGGAGACCCAACTTTCTATACTCATACCTCGTCCGGGACATGCACTGAAAAAAATGATCAAGAGCAGCCTGCTTTGATACCACTGATCCAAATTATTTTTGCCATGAAATGAGAACGGAGATATAATAAAGAAATGCACAGAGATATCACAGACATTTGATAATATAATGGAAATGTATCGGAGATACAACCATAAACACATATATAAAGTAATACACGATTTCTATTAATCAAAGAAATGTACAGAGGCTGTAAAAATATAGAGTGAAAGACTTGCTAGAATGGTGGCATCTTATCTCTAAGAAGAGATGTGACGGCTACTCGCATTTGCAAGAAAATCATTACAGCGACGCTCTGAAAGCCTTTCTACAATAAACAGGAATGCCCAAAACCCTAGACATCCAAAAACCTAACCCTAGGAGATGAAGCGCCAAAAGTCATGTGGTCCCCATTTGGGTAACTTAGTACATCAACTTTCTGGGGTCGTAACTTTTTCATACGATCTTTGTTTTAGGCGTATGATAGCTCCTTGGAAAGGTATCATTGAGGATATTCATTTTTGAGGCTCAATCATGCCTTAAAATATCATTGAGAACCTATATATCAAAAAAACCTTCATTTGGGCCCTCAAAATGGTCCTGGAAGTTAAAAACTGCTAAAAATAGTAAATTGCCAAATTTGCCAGAAAACTATTTTGAGCCAGTCGAAAAAGGTGGGTGGCCTCTAATATCCACCTAGATTAATACTTGGGATCTTATTTGTCTTCAGTGAGTGGATAACCTCATGTGTGAGGATGACACTGTCCATGATTTTCCTACCTTCCATGTAGCTTGCTTTATCTTTGGATATGACAAATGGTAGAATTGGTTTGAAACACATGGCTATGAACTTGGTGATGATTTTGTAGATGATGTTGCATAGGGAAATTGGTTTATACTGTTTGGGGTGAGTAACCCTCTCCTCTTTCAGGATGAGAGTGAGGAAGGTGGAATTGAGGATAGGGAGGACTTAGCCTGGGGTTCTGGATTCCTCCACCACTTGCCAAACTTCTTCCTTGATCATATCCCAAAAATAAATTTAAGAATTTCGTAGTGAAGTCGTTTGGACTTGGTGCTTTCCCTGGGAGAATTTATTTGACTGCATGGTCCACTTCTTCTTGAGTGATGGGCCTCATTAAGGCTTCATTTTGTTCTTGAGTTACCAGGGAGGGTATTTTCCTAGTTATTTTGTCGATTGTTGGCGCTCTATCATCATTGGTTTCTGATAGAAGGTCTTTTTAGTAGTTGGCTAGTTCCTCAACAATTTTGTTGTTCTCTCTAATGGGGTTACCTTGAGTGTCTTCCAGCTCAGTTATCCTATTTATGTATCTACGATGCACCATTTATCTATGGAATAATTGGTGTTCCTCTTTCCCTCTTTGAGGCACTGAAACTTGTATTTCTGACGCCATAAGATTTCCTCCTTCTTTTTCCGTTCTTCTAATTTTGCATGAAGCTCCTCTTCCTCCATTAATTTTGTGGTTCTGATTCTTGAAATGAAGGTATTATGTAGAGTTTCCAGTTTATTCTCAATTTCATGCATCTATTGAGAGATGGCCCAAAGGTTGTTTTATTCCTAAGCTTCAGATGCATCTTGAATTTTTTGAGTCATTGCTGAAATTTGTACATGGAGGTACCATGTTCAGGTTGGGAAAGCCAAAATTTCTCAAATCTAAAGGGTTTGAGTTTTAGCATCGATCCTACATCCAGACAAAGCGATATGGGCCAGTGGTCCAAGCTGACTCTTGGAAGAATGTTGACCTCTATGGCTGGATCCTCCACTAGTAGGGCTTCTGTTGTGAGGAAGTAGTCTAGTCGGAAAGAAACCTACTAATGTCCAGATTTGCGGTTGGACCAGGTGAAAATTCCATTTCACATTTCTATATCTAAGATATTTAGCAGGTCTATGAGGGTTCTGAACTTACCACTGTCTTGCTCCAGCCATTTAGTGCCCCCAGTTTTCTCCTCCAGCGTTAGGATCATATTGAAGTCGCCTCCCAACACCTAGTTGGGCATGCTCAATAGTGATTTGATGGAATTTATTCACTTCAAGAAGTTTTCTTTTTCCTATAGGATTTGAGGTCCATAAACATTTATGATTTCCCCTTCCTTGGTAGATCCTATGAATTTGAAATGTGTTGTGATCGTACCTATAGTGGAGAAGATCTGATCTATTTTAACAGTTGTATGATTCCAAAGGATTTCTAATCCCCCTTCCTCTTTGGTGGATTATGTGTGGAGGGATTCAAACCCTCTCCAACAATGGTGAAATATAGTCCATGCTTGTGTTCCAAGACATTTGGTCTCCTGTAACAGGATAACATCTGGATTTTCTATGCGTATACATTCTCAATGAGTCTTTTGTTTGGATCTTCCATTGAGTCCTCTAATGTTTTAGGTTATGATATTCATCATGATGATTGGGGAGGTGGGTGGAGGTATCCCTCCAAGAGCCTTTGAACCTAGCCTGAGTTCATCATGAAGTTCCCTACTTCTTTGAAGAGCTAGTGGGAAGATGTATGGCCTCATACTTTGTTTTCTCGTGGGGCATGCTTTGAGTCTGTGGTTGGGTTTGTGGCTATGATTAGTCATGTAGTGGATCATATTGTGGAATATATGAACACATTACGAACCTTTCTGAGTTGTTCTACAGGGATTGCATGCAAATCCTTCCTATTAAGGGCCTCCTCTAGTTTTTCAAGGTCTATGTCTACCAAGTCTTGCTCTTATAACTGCATAAGGGTATCCCTGTTTTCCTCTGGATTGTCTACTTGATGATATTATTTTCCTTAGAAATATTGGTGTGAGGCTTGACCTTTTCCTTTCTATTGGATTTTCGATTTATGTGGATTTTAGACCTCTTCTTCCGACAATTGATTTAGAATGTCATAGGAGTTTTTGGTGGTTATTTTCGAAGCATTTTACAGATTCTGCTTCTGTGGTGGGTTCCATTTCTGGCTTGTGATTGTGGTGAAGACATATTTATGTTTGTTCTCCGTAGAATTGGGGGGCCTGGGTATTCAGTGGGTAGTCACAAAAGAGGTGGCCATGGTCATGACATTTTCTACAGCGAAAGGGGATGTGCTCATATTCTATTGTTTGGTTCCAGTCTTCATCCTGATATTCAAGAGTTACTAAGCCTGGTAATTCTTTTGAGATGTCCATGTAAACACAGATCCTGGCATAGGAGGTATATTTTCTTTGTTTTGTGGCTTCAGATGATTTGACGTATCACCCCATTTTGTTTCCTATACCCATAAGTATTTCTTCCAGCCAGAACTCTTGAGGCAAGGAATAGAGCCTGATCCAGATTACAACCATGGTGAAATCCTCCTTTTCTAGGCTGAAGTGGTCTTTCCAAAATCACAAGAATAAACCTGTTGAGTTGTAGAAGTACGACCCATTGTCAAATATTGTGTCCTTGTCTTCTAGGTTGTAGAGGATAATCGTGAAAAACCCTTTGGAGCTGAGTTGAACCTTGTAGTCTCCTTTAGGGTTCCACCAATATTTTATCCATCATAATAAATCTCTCTTTGAGAGCCAAAGCCCTAAGAACTTACCTATTAGGGCATGCTCTCTCATGAACTAGGTGTGTTCGCCTACCCTCATTGAGCTTATGAGATATCTGGGAGGTTTTTCCAATTGGGGAATGAATTTTTCTGGTTCGCATCCTCGAGATGCCTTTGGATGAGACGTGCTTGGCTCCACATCCATTTCTTTTTTGAGTCCATTCTCTCTAGTTAGGATTTGTTCTCTCATGTGCAGCAGTAGCTCAAAGGTGGGTCGCTTGGCTCTTGTTCCCGCTCTATCGTTGGAAGTTACATTACTNCCCCTTCTGGGCTCATCCTGACCCCTCATCCGTAGGGCATCTGGTCATACCAGTGAAAATCGTGCAACAAGTGTGAGTGCAGATGGGTTAGATCATTCAGGGAATCGCTGCGAGATCACTAGGGTTTCCTCAGTCACTCGAGATCGCTCTTGAAATTATTTTGTAGGTTAATAATGATTTATTTTATTTTTATTTTTATTTTTAATAATATTAAGTAAAATATATTTACCATAACCTTCCTTAACTTACATCACATATAACATTCCAATGCAACTATACAATATTCTTAAAATTACATAATTTTTAACATTCATTCTTCTCTTGGTTACAAGCCAAATCGATAATTTCATACCTTTACCATAGGTAAGTATCCATGAATGACACTTTAACCATTTTGGGACATAATTTCAAGCCTCGTTATGTAGGGACATCCTATTGAACCTATTCACATGATTATTGAATCAAAAGTTCCACTTTTATAAAATGTTACACCTGTATTAGAAAAGTAGTGTTACATACCTGTGTTAAACTGGTAAAAGGTTTTGTCCTCATGATTAGGCCTAAGGAAGACAACAATTTTATCACATCTCAAAAGAGTTATGAAACATCTTACTACATTGTCAAAAAAAATGTTGACATATTTCAAGGTTTTATAGTAATCCTCACACATTTTTATATTTTGAGGATGCTTATTTTTAATTTTATGAATGTTAAGATCTTAATAGATATGAAGAGGTGAAATGACATGTTATATTTTATGAAAAATTCCATACTTATCCTACTAATCAATCAAGACAGTCTTACTTTTTCATGGGAATAAAATTTTGTAATGTGTTATAATTTATCCTAAGAAGTTTATAATCCTCACTACGAATCATTAATGTAACTCCTTTGTAAATTGGATTTCCTATTCCCTAATAAATTATAAGGGATCATTATTTAACAAGTGAAATAACTGCAAAGTAGTTAGTCCCTGCCTCATTGAACAATTTGAGGATTTGATAACAGATTTTATAAAATAGATAGGTATTGAGACCATAAGCTCTTGCTAACTAGTCCAGAAGTGTGGAGTGAGAACAGTTAAAGATTTGAAAAGGTGTCTTTCTTGTTAATGAAACTGTAATCTAAACAAAGATATCTACCAACTAAATGTGTGCTAATATGGGGAATATTCAAATCTCATAGAAATAGAACAAGTCGTTGGTCATAGTGCAAGCACCTTGAATTTGCTATTAATCCAATCCTTTTGATTTATTCAAAATAGGGGCCCAGTCATAGTAAGATCAAGTTTCATAAAGTTGTAATTGGTAGACATCCTATCGTTTTATGACAATTCCTTCACATTGATCATTCCACTTGAACTGAGTTTCTTTGTTGGTCAAATCATCAATCACTGTTACTCAGCAAATATGAACTAACTTTATAAATAAGGTTAGAGGTTTCATACAATCATTTTCCATCTTGATCCTTGTGCTTATCATACTGAGTTGACATTATAGCCATTTCATGGAAATAAATACACACCATAACAAGCATTAGAAACTAACACGGTGGAACAAGGATAAAACTCGTATTCCAAAATCCATGTCTTAGCCGAGAAAAAAATTCATGGCGCTGTTTAAACTATCTTTTGTATATAAGAAAATGAGTGGAACAAAGAAATTTATTTTGAAAGGCCATGTCATAAAATAATAAAACAGAAATCTGTTTTCCTGAAATTAACAGTTGGTGGCAACACATTGTTCACAAGAATAAGTAATCCCTTCTCTATGCTAAGTGAATGTCCACCTTTAAATATACACACTTTATTTTCACCTCCACTGTATTCGTGATCTATGATTGTCACCTTCGCAGCAGTGATACTGGATTTTAAAAAAAATTGGTGACACATATTTAATTTAAAAAATAAATTTTAATAAAATGAATTTCATATTGTAATGTTATCCATAACAGATAGTAGGTTATAATTGTGATACTTTAAGTAAAATTAAAATTATTAATATAAAATTATTGAGGTGTAGATAATAAAAAATAAAATAAAAAATTAATTATCGAGTCTTATCTCTAAACTGAGAAAAGAGTATTGGAAATTGAGTATGCATCAACATTCCGCGGGTATTGGAACAACACTGTTGGATTACTTTGAGGAGGGTTGAATCAATAATAGAGAAATATAATCCTTTCTAATCATATAATCCAAGTGTTATATCAATGAAGCATTATCATATAAAAACTGCAGAGTAAATAAGCAATGAACAAATGAACAAACATACACATACACAGTACACCAGTGTTTTACGTGGAAACCCAAATCGGGAGAAAACCACAGAATTATTGTTCTTATATGTCGTGAAGAATTACATTCATTGGAAGCACCAACTTCCTTTGTTTTCCAACTGCAACTGGAAGGAGGCTCCAACCCCCTAGTTTCTTAGGCTACAACCTGAGGGAAGCTCCAACTTCCCAATTCTCTGGCTACAACCATAAGGAGGCTACAACCACCTATGTTCTCAGGCTACAACCAGAAGGTGGCTACAACCACCTGTCCTTGCCCTGTCCTGCCACCTTGAAGTAGAAGTAGAATGATGGAACCACTATCAACCTGTCACTGTGAGATATACTGTTGTAAACATGTACCAATAAATATGAACCATGCATCAACCTATACCTCAACCTGTAATCAACCTTTACAATAAACAAGTGCATCAACCTTGCACCAACCTGTACCAAATAAGTTGTAATCAACCTATACCATAAACTAGTGCATCCTACCATGTACCAAGAATGTACCAATCATGTGTCAACTACTCATGAACTATGACTCATCAATATGTACCAACATCATTGTTGGCCCTTGGGTATGGAATCAAGCGAAGATCAAGGAGGAAGAGGTAAAATGCAAACTTTGCGGGAGACATAGTGATTGTTACTGGGTCGATGTAAGAAAAAGAGAAGAAAAGAAGGAGTGAAGCCCAATAAAGCTAGTCGTTGGATGAGGAGATCAGGGATGACAGATAAGCAAGGTACATGGATCGATGACAACTCAGATAGCATGAAAAGCCACCATTAGGACCGAGCGGGAAGAAAGGAGAGATAGGTTGGCAAAGCCCGGTAAAAGAGGTTCAAGTTGACATAGGGTTTTAGACACTTAGGGTTTGTATATCTATGGTTTTGAAACCTAGGCCTTGACCTAAGGTTGTCGATGAGGGACTATATTGTATAAATAGAGGTCGAGAGGACCTGGTTTGGGGCAGTACTGTTGTTGAGCATTGTTATTGATTGTTGTTCATGAGATAATATTGTATTGTGAGCGAGAGAAGGGTTGAGAGTAAGAGCCTTCTGTCATTCTAAGATCTTCAACTGGGTGCGAAGATCAATTCCTGTAGCTAGGTGCCCAAGAGGGGGAGAGAAAGAGAGAAGAAGAAGAAGATCTGCTGGTAGAGAGTCGATATAAGAACTGTAAGATTTACTTTAATATATCATAAGAACAGTTATGTGGACGTAGCCCTAGAGGGAGGGTGAACCACGTATACCTGGTGCTATGTGTGTATGATTGATGCTTTATCTTTGTCTTTGATATAATTTTATTGCATTATTGTATTAGATCAGATCTATAGAATGTGGAGTAGATTTTAGTGATAAGTGAGCTAGGTATACTTCATTGTATTGCATCAAGATCCACTTGATATTCCCCTAGTTGTAGACATATGTATCTTGCAACCCCCCCATAGCTACTTTGGGTGAGACTGCATCTGCTATGCAGGTGTTGCCGAAAGGGCTAGTAGTTAGGGTTTCTTGGTGCGTTGTTGGAGTGAACCTTAGTTATGCCCCTGTGCCAACAAATGGTTCTGTTGCTGGGACCAAAATATTTGTGAGGGAATGTCAAGGTGGTTCCCATCGAAGACAGAGATTTAAAAGTGGATAGAAGATCAAGAAAGGGACTTCACTGAAGCCCAAAACAAGAACCCTAAGCTGAGTACTGAAGATTGGCTACAAAGATACGTTTTCACCGACATCCACGAGATCTTCTTTGGAGGAATCCATCAGGAGTTGTTTGAGTGGTTGGCTAGGTTTGTTGATACCCAGTTACATATCAGATCTAGACCCCCTGTGGTTTGGATGTCGACGTTGATCCAGAAGGTTAAAAGAGTTGACAACGATGTATCCAGAGTAGTAGATCATTGGTTTGATAGTACCATTGGAGGGTATATCACCAAATTTGTTGTTGACAGAGTAGAATCATATATCCAAGTCGAGAGATACTTTTTCAAAGGACCCAAAGGGAAAATTTTTCATTTTCTAAAGTTAAGAATCAATATTCTCTTGCATGAGAAGAAATTTTAAAGATACAGTAGATTGGTTGAAGCCAGAAAACCTAATGTTCAAAAATTCAGATAGCGACAACGACACAGAAGCTAAACATACATGTAGTGGGAGAGTGTTTAGAGGGGTTCACCTTGAGAACTTTTTCAATAAAAACTACAGATAAGAAGGTTTATATAGTTAGGAAGAGGAGAATATAACAGACGAATAACATCCATAACCCTCTAGGTGAGAGGAAGGAACAACTCAAGAACTTTGCCAGGACAACCCAAAAAACTCAGGAACTACGCAGATTGTTGAAGTAAGTATCATTAACCCTCCTGTTGTTTCAACAACACTAGGAAATCAGAGTCATCAGATTACTCAGAGTGTTACTATTAGCAGTTCAACATCTACTTAGACAGGAAACCCAGGTAGCTCTATGGTAGATGAGATGAGGTTCTCTATCTTTAGAGGGGATGGCTCTAAAGACCCAGATCAACAATGCTTACTATGTGAAGTTGTGTGGAATATTAAGAATGACACTGATAAGGTGTCAAAAGAACCAAGTTCACCACTACTCTTAGAGATTGCACATTAAGCTGGTACATGAAGCTTGTCCAAGGACTTGTACATCCCCAAACATTGAATGGGATCAAGAACACGCTAATTACAGAATTCAAGAAACCAAAATCAGAGTCACAATGTATTATGGAGCTGAAGGAGATCAAACAGAAGGTTTCCAAACCTATCTGGGAATTCGATCAAAGATTCAAGACTTTAACAAACCGATTAACTTTTAAGATCCTAGATGAACAGAACAAAGAATGGTTCATCACTGCATTGTTACCACACATCAGAGTTCCTCTGATGCAACAGAAAATTGCTTCACAATCTGAGGTGCTACATATCACCATGAAGCTTGAATCAACCCCTATGGGAGAATCTAGCTTAGGTATGAGCTAGATCTTGAGCCAACTGACCAGTTTGTCTTTACAGGTCGAAGACATAAAAAAGGATAAGGGAAAGGACAAAAGAGAATACATCTGGTGTGTCACATGCAGATCAGAGGGCCATGATAAGGAACACTGCCCTGCATTTCATGAATATCTTGACTAAGAAGCTCCAAGCCCCTTGAAGCAAGTCAATTTTCCCTAGTGTGAAGTATGTAGAAACCGACATCACCCTGGTAAGTGCTATTACATGCAAAAATATGTTCAGACACCTTCAAACTTATATTTCACCTTTTGTAAACCAGTAGGGCATGATGATAAAGACTGTAGGGACTATGACCTCATGCATGAAAGGTCAAGAGATGTATACAAGATCCAAGGTGAAGTACAACAAGAAGGAAACACTACGCAGTACAACTCTCCGGGAAGAGAAAACTTCAATCCTTGCAGTGGATACAAAGGAGGAGGATGAGGAGGAGGAATGGGTCGAGGTCGATGACAAATAATTTTTTATAACTGCGCATAACCAGGACATCTAGCAAGGGATTTTCAGAACCCTTGTACTACTTGCAATTATTGCAATTCTTTTTTGCATGTTATAGAAGATTTCCCTATACTGTTGGCTAAGCTTAAAGAAAGATGAGGACCTCAACATAACCCACAAGTGTAGTTGATATATGCTAAACCTCATGGAGCATACCCTAGATTTTTTGTTATTACTCGAGGAGGCATTGTTACAGGAAAAGATAGAGTGACCTAGGAAAAGACTACAGAAGACTCCAGAGTCAAAAAAGCTGCGGAGAAGACTCAAACTTTTGATGCCAAGAAATAAATATGAACATTTGAAGATGCAAGGAAATAATTTAGAAGATATCAAGGTTCATCATCAATAACATGGCTAGAAGTAATAGAATATGGAATGCCATTGGTATTCGATCGGTTTGCTTTGCCGAGAGAGGGAAAAGGGGTAAGGAAGTGTTGGTTAAGGTTGGTTGTCATTGATGTCAACCCTTGAAGAAAGTTAGCACAAAGGTTTGGGTAATGGAACCAATATTGTTTGATGTAAATATGACTCATTATTGTTTTGTCATGGTTGATAAGAAGTAAATATGGATGAACTCCAAAGTGGCCCCCTTATGGTGAAAGCCCTCATGGGAAGACGCTTTGTGGAGTAAGAGAACCCATGCTTAATTGTGGAATAATGAAATAAAGGAAAGTGAATTTGCCAGGGAAAATATTGTATATGGATAGGGATTTTGATGTCATTTCTTGTGGTATGTGGAACGTCACATAATTTCTCACGGTTAGAGAGTTATGGCCATGAGAAGTTGGAGACCCCAGGTTTGGGTAATGAACCCAAGTTTGTTTGATGGGTAATGGTATGAGTTATGATATATTTTCAGATAATACTATTCCATATGGATAGTACATGTCATGCCATTTTTTGTGGTATGTAGAACGTCACATAACTCCTCACAGTTTGAGAGTTATGGCCTTACGAAGTTGGAGGACCCTCATATGCCATCTAGAAGCCCCAAAAGGTCAAAGTAGTCAAAGTGTTTTAAGAGATTTTAAAAGGTAAATAATAAAGTGAAGTGACGAGTGTATTATAATTCAAAGTGAATACAAAATAAACTATTTCAATAATAAATTTAATGGAGAAATTAGAAGTGGACCCAACCCTAAAATAAGGAAAGTGGGACAAGTGACCTAG
>SNQJ01S0026744.1:69932-89453 GCA_010110895.2 Picea sitchensis | reverse complement strand
CGTTGATCCAATGGTTGTCGGTCCTTTGCACAAGATCTAACGGCTGAAATGCCTTCGCCTGTTCCGCGCTCTCCTTGTCCCTTCTGGTCTGGTTTCCCGCCTTGGAACCATTCGCAATATGAATCTTGCAGCCTTAATGGTTGTTCTTTGCGTGTTTGACGTGATCCTTCTGGAATTTAACGAAATTTTCTCCTGCGGAAGAAAAAATGGTGAATCTTTCAAAGATTTGAAAGAATTTCACGATTTCTTCGTGATCTGCTACAATCTTTGACAGATTTGAGCGATTTCTTGAAATCTTTAAACGATTTTGCCTTCCGCATGAATCTTTAACAATTTGAGCGTTTTCTTCAAGTTCTTTAAACTTCTTTTTGTTCTGCATCTCTTTTACGTCAATCTTTGACGGTTCTTTGAAAAAATTGTGCAGGATTCTTCTTCTGCGTTCTCTGCTTCCATGATCTTTCGAGCGAAGTACGCTCTGCAACCTCTGCAACCTTCCTACAGCAATCTTTAAAGAATATTGCAGACAGCTTTCCAAACCTTGTGAAAAGGTTGTGTCTCGTGCTCTCAAGATCCGTGAGGCTCTGCGCTGTGAGGTTCGAGTTGCTCTCCGGACTATGTGAAGAGGCTTACTGCCGAATCTCTGATACCATGATAAATTGTGAAGCAAAGAGAAAATGAAGAGAGAAAATAATAGTATATTCAAATGTATGAAGAAGTACAGAACAGAACTGAAGAGCACGTTACAATGTAAGATGGTTGAGCTATATATGCTCAAGCAAGACAAAAATAGAAAGTACAACTGTCCAGTACAGCTGGCAGTGTACGGTCATACTGTTGAGGGTACAATATATTTAACAGAACTGACTCTGTAAGAGCCAACTAGGTACGAGTAAATATGTCAATGTTTTAGTTGTGATGATACAATGGAAGTATGTAGTATATATATATAGAGTTTGAAATGCTCGAAATGTTTATTAAATTTGAACTCTATCAGGATTCATTGAGTTTTCCCTTGCTGTAGGAGATGTTGTCCCTAGGTCGAATGCTTTGTATCTGTGGTGGCTTCACTGAAAATTTTGAGCATATGAATTCGTTCTCTAGTATGTTTTCTCTATGTGGAATACATGCTCTAGATCAGTGGTGTGTTGAGAGAAGCTAAAAAATTATCCACAAAGATAATGTGATGCACAGACTCAAACGATGAGGTGGTGGGGACTTGTCCTAGGTGAGGCGGTGAGCCTTGCCTCACCTCGACTGCAACATTCCTAGACTGGATCTCACTTTAAAGCAAGTGTCAAAGTAAACCACAATGGCCAATCATAAATAAGTTATTTTTAATTCATTTCTTAAATCTAACAATTAGTAAAAGAAATTACTTCACACCATAGGAATAAAGTCTCATCAAAGCTTTCAACAAATCATAAATTAAGTTTATAAAATTCAATAAATAAAAAAATAAATTTGTCTTAAAAAATAAATCCTTTAAAATGAAATTTCAACAAAAATTAATAAAAACTTAGGATAGTGACGGAAAGCTACTTTAAATATGAATCAAAATGCACCAAGTACTGTATCAGAAACGAATAGGTAATAGCTGGTTGACCACTGCCCGAAAGCTATGTTCGGCATGACACTTGAAAGCATTTTCTTCTTTAGAGGTTGTTTTACTTCTATGTGTGCTTAATTTTGAATAAAATTGGGAAAAGGGATTCTTATATAGATTTGTTGGTTTCATTGTTGGGTTGTTTTGCTTCCCTTGGATTAAATAAATCCACCATTTTCACCTATAGTCATGATTTTCTCATTTGTTTAATATCTAAGCCATAACATATTTTATTTTTCTTGTTCGAGTCTTAATCATGCATGATTTGACATGAAGGTGAGGAGTTTAAGGAGAAAAAATTGTCCCAACTTAAGTTCTTTGTCATTTCAAATGTTCATAGATTCTAGGAGTAAAACTTGATGGCCCCAACTCATCTCGTTTCAATTTATTTCATTATTCTCATCTTTGTGATTAATATAGTTCTTATCTATTTCTTAGTCTTTTCTAGGTATGGTTTATAACAATAGTTGGTTATCATTTTCTACATGCACACTATTTTTTTTCTATTAATGATTTCCTTTCAAGCGATTTCATTATTTTCATCTTTGTGATTAATATATTTCTTATCTATTTCTTAGTTTTTTCTAGGTATGGTTTATAGCAATAATTGGTTATTGTTTTCTACATGCATACTATTTTTCTTCTATTAATGATTTTGAGCCCTTATGTGTTGAAGATTTAAAAAGCTACAAGGTCTATAAAACTTTGGACTCTCTTTTCTTTGATTTGAATGATATCTTCAACTTTCATATTGGTTTTCTCTTTTGTCTCCTACTTTTACTTAGGGAAAAATATATCTTTTTAATTTGTTTAAGAATTTATCTTGTTTAACTTTTTGATTGCACTTTAGTCTGTTTTACAAAATGTTTATTTCAAGTTTCCTTTTTAAAGGGACTATGTTTCTGTTAATCCCTAAATAGTGGCACATTACCCCTTAATTGAGGCATATTACATTAGTATTGTTATTTTATTTATGTCGGCTTGGGTCCATTAGTTGTAATTGTACCTCCTTGCCTCCTATATATAGCAAGGAGACATTTTCATTTGGAATCATCTTGTATTTGTAAATTTATGTGGTGCATAAGGAGGTTTCCCCCTCGAAGAAGGTTATTATCTAAAATTCTCTCATTTTCAAGGCGTTGAGTACTTATTCTGAGGTTTTTTATGCTATTTTGATATTTGGTTCTTAACATTTGGTATCAGAGCTCAAGGTCTTGGGGTTTCGTTGTTGCATGTGAGACACCTTGGAATTTTCACTATAACTTTGTTTCTACAACATTTCAGAAGGAAATCCTTGGAGGATATTTAATAAATGGATCTAGGTACTTGGGGTTCAAATTTCAACACATCAGGCCTTATACTTTCATAGATATAGGCTGTGTAAGATAAGGTTCTAGAATCATCTTGAATTTAGTCATCACAAAATTTTCTCTATAAAATTTTCTATGTGACGTTTTCAACCTTGAAAATTGTAGGATATTCAAATAAATTATCAAGGTGTCTTTGATAAACATTGCATCTTTTGGGTTATCCTAATTTTTTAGATACACCCTATGTAAGATAGGGTAGTTGACTAGTCATATTAACTAGTCTCAAATAGGTGTTCCTGGTAAAATAATGATATCCTCTTTAGTGAGTATCTAAACTAAGTGAGACTAGTTGAATTTGATAGTGGAGAGTCTATAGTATTTCTGGTTCAATTTTTAGAATCAAATATCATATATTGTGCTCTTGACACGCTTTACAAGTACGCTCTCCTGGAAGGGAAAAAAATAAGAAAGGTTTGGGGAAGTCACCATAAATTCCACTTGTCACATCCAATTTTGATTAGACATGTGGCATTGCCGAGAAGACATATCAGATAAATAAATAATTAAATTTCCATGCCCAAAAGGGTCAAAATTTTGGAGATACAACAGAAGAAATATCGTCTTATAGAACCACCTCAAAATCAATGTTTAAAAGTGATACTTGGCCAACATTCCACCAAAAAAGAGAATTTCTACACCAAATAATCCTTTAGACATTCCTATTGGGACTCTTGATGAAGGTGAAGAAATGTGGAGGGACATAAATTATTTACAAAAGAAGACAATAAGTGGAGGGACTCACTTCACAGTGAGTTATCTCAAATCGAATAATTCTAAGTTAATTAAGAGACATGAAAACCACATGCATAAACAAAGATTCATGCCACGACATAAACTGAGCCATGCACAACGATAATCAACAAGCATGCATATTCTAAATATTAAATTCCAAATAAATAAATATACAACATAATAAATCATACACGGGTAAATAACCATAACACAGAGCACTTATCTTTTTTGAAAATAAGATACCAATTGGCTGCAGACCAAGGATGTTCCACCCAACCACAGACACTATTGTTCCAAGTCTCAACAATAATGTCACCCTTGAGTGAGGGCTATGAGTCCAAAAGGACAAATTCCAGGGTGTCACTAGGCTTCTCAAGCCAGTCAGGGATGATTTTAAGGATGGAAATTTATTTTAAAATCTAGAAACCATGGTGAATCTTACTAATCCTTCATATGCCAACTATAAAAGTTTGGCAATATTTTTGTAAAAATATTCAAATTTCTAAGGATTTTATATAGTTTTTATAAAAAAATTGCGATTTTTAAGGTAAAATAATTTTATCCTATATAATTTTGGTAAATCATTTTTAAAATTGCGAATCTCTTTTTTGGAAAAACCATGGAAAAATAGCCCATGAGCGAAATTTAGCCCCTAAAATCATCCCTGAAACTAGTCATCCCTTAGGCTCTCACAAGCCTTTCAGCACTCACAGCAATCCAAAGTACATCAGCTCTCTTCTAACCAGTTTGCATAACCCAAGAGAATGGACCCCCATTCTCTACCACGCAGTCCCTCAGGCTGTCCATCTCTTCTAGGGCTCTAGTGCTTCTGGTGAAGAATCTCCCCGCTGGAACTCTTAGGACTTACAATTGTGAGTTAACTGAAACACAAGCCAAGGAATCAAAAACATGCATGACCCAACTCTTAGTTGGAATACACCAATATTCTATATAGCCAACGACTATGGATTTTCTCAGAAATGTGGTTTTCTTCCCCCAACAGCTCTTGAATCAGATCGGACGAGTAGGTGAAGGGATGAGTGGAGAACATAAGAGGAATGGAAGGTGAGAAATATGGACAATGAATGAGAGAGTGATAAGGAACCAGCAAGCCCCCCCAAAAAATAACCCCAACCCCAACCACATACCATGGATGGGTGTATGTACTTCTTGGAATTAAGGAACCCCATGGACTTCCCCCAAGAAGCTCATGTTACTATTTTTCTCCACTAAAACGAGAAATGAGTAAATAAAATATAAAATAAGTACTCAATCCCTCAAGCCCCCTCTCTTGTGGAATCATAACCCCATATAACTCTTGTCCTTATCCGTCTAGCAGCCATCGATGTGTTTTATATTAATAATGATCAAAAGATTAAATTTCCTAGGAAAAATGGCCTCTTAATAATTGTTTAGGAACTTTGGCCTTCCATAACTTAACAAAATTCAATATTTAATAGGGGGTTCAAAACCGGGGTATTACATTTCCCTCCCCCTTATTTTGGCATTGTCCTCAGTGCATATACAAAAAAATAATCAAAATTCCAAAATGTATTCAAAACATTGTGGGTAATCTTCCCACATGACATCTTCATTCTCCCAAGTAGCATCATCGGGACCATAGTAGGCCCACTAGACTTTTACCAGCTCTATGACTCGGTTCCAAAGAATTTTGAATTGTTTGTCAACTATTCACATCGGTTGGACCTGAAATCGTCTTCTACCTTTACCTGAATCAGATGCCAATCAATAACATGGTTAGGATCATGTGCATATTTTTTTATCAAAGAGACATGAAACACATTATGCACATTCATGTAAGTAGTCAATGCAAGCATGTATCCAACTAGCCCTATTTTGTCCAATATCTCAAATGGACCATAGAATTTGGATGCTAGATTTGTAGAACTACCCAAATTCAAAGAGATATTCTTTGGATTCACTTTTAAAATAACATGTTCCCCCACTTTAAATTCTCTAGTTGTCCTATTCTTATCTGCATAATGTTTTTGTCTATCTTGAGTTGCTTTTAAATTCTATTTAATTCTAACCATCTTGTCTTACATATCCTTGAGCAATTTTGGCCCAAGAACCACTCTGTCTATTGGGTTGTCCCAACTCACTAGAGTATTTCATTTCCTTCCATACAATGCTTCAAATGGGCTCATTTTAAATGAATCTTGATACCCATTATTATAGGAAAACTCAGCCAAGTGCAAGTATTCTTCCCACTTAGATGGATTATACATCACATACATCCTCAACATGTCTTCAATTACTTGGTTGCGAGTCTTTGTCTACCCCTCTAACTGTGGATGGTGTGACGTGATAAAGCTCATATTTGTACTAAATCCTTTAAACAATCCCCTCCACAAATTCGAAGTAAACTTTGTGTCTCTGTTTGAGAGAATTGCCTTAGGTATCCCATGCAACCTAGCAATCTCCCTCATGTAAATTTATGCAATATCTGTTATTCTATGAGTTGTTTTTACAGGAAAAAATGAGAAACCTTTTTCAATTTATCAACCACTACCATGATCAAATCATGTTGTCTTATTGTCCTAGGCAATTTTGTTATAAATTCAATGGTTACCACTTCCCATTTCTTCTCTGGAATTGGTAAGGGTTGTAGCAAAACCGCTAGGTGCCTATGCTCAACCTTCACTCTTTGACATTCCATACATCTAATGATGTGATGAACAACATCCTTTTTCATTTCCGACCAAAAGAATTGTCTTCTTAACACTGTAATTGTTTTTCGGTAACCAGGATGTTTAGCATATGGAACATTATGCATTTCTTTTAATACCAAATTCTTGAGTTCTCTGGAACTAGGAACATAAAGTCTATTTTTATGAATAAGTAATCCATCTTCCTTCATATCATACTCTTTCATTTTTTGTTGTACATCTTCTTGTTGTAAGCTTTCCTTTACTTGTAGGTAATGTTTATCTGTAACAAAAACATCTAAAATTAGGCTTTTCAAGTATGACTGATGCATACTGACAATTGTAGCATGCATGAGATGTACTCTTCTACTAAGTGCATCAAAAACTTTATTTTATTTTTCTTTGATATTCTTGATGTCAAATTTGTATTCACTTAAAAATTCCATCCATCTCGTTTTCCTACCATTCAAAGTTGGTTGTTCAAAAATGTGTTTCAAACCACAGTGGTCTATTCTTAATTCAAATATCTTCCCCATGAGATAATGTCTCCACATATTCAATGCGTGAACAATGGCAGCAAGTTCCAAGTCATGTGTGGCATAGTTCCTCTCATGTTATTTAAGATTTGTAGACTCATAACCAATGACATGTCCATTTTGAGTGAGGACTCCATGAAGTCATTCCTTGTATGCATATGTACATACCACAAAACTTTCATTTTAGTCAACAATATTTAAAATAGGTGCCCTAGTAAGTAATTACTTCAACAAATTAAATTTATGTTCACACTCAGATGTCCATTCAAATTTAATTCCCTTCTTTTGCAGAGAAGTGATGGGATGAGAAATCTTCGAGAACCCTTCTATAAACCTTCTTTAGTAACCAGATAATCCCATGAAAGATCTAACTTTTGAAACATTCTTGGTTGTTGGCCATCCTCTAATGGATTCAATCTTCTCTGGATCCACTGTTATACCTTGTTTTGAAATAATGTGTCACAAGTAATGGATCTATTCTTGGTAAAAATAACACTTAGTCATCTTAGAATACAACTAATGTTCTCTCATCATTTGCAATACTAGTCTTAGGTGATGTTCATGCTCTTCTTAAGACTTAGAATAGACAAGTATGTCATATAGGAATACTATGAAAAACTTATCCAAATAATCTACGAATATTCCATTCATTAAGAACATAAAGACAACTGGTGCATTGGTCAGTCCAAATGGAACCATTGTAAATTCATAATTCCCATACCTGGTTCTAAAGGTTGTCTTATTGATGTATTCTTCTTTGATTCTTACTTGATGGTACCTTGATCTCAAGTCTATCTTTGAAAATATCTTTTCTCCTCTTAGATGATCAAAGAGGTCATCAATTCTAGGTAGAGGGGACTTGTTCTTTACAGTGGACTTATTTAGTAGTCGAAATTCAATACACAGCCTCAAAGTTCCATCCTTATTTTTGACAAAGAGTATTGGTGCTCCCCAAGATGAAACACTTGGACATATGTATCCTTTCTTCAACAATTCTTCCAGTTGCATTTGTAATTATTTTAATTCTTGTGTACTCATTATGTAAGGTGTTTTTGATAACGGGGAAACCCGTGACACTAAATAAATAGAGAAATATATCTCCCTTCTTGGTGGAAACCCTGGTATTTCTTGGAATATATCATCAAATCCTTATAGTACCAAAAAATATTCCAGGCTTGACCCCTTTTTCTTTTATGTCTCCTCCACATGAGCTACATATAATTGAAATCCTTTTCTAAAACACCTCTTCAGTTGTAAGGATGAAACCTCTCTTATAGAGATGGGTCTTGGAACTCCTCCGATAGTGCTCTATTTTCCATCTCCATCAAGACATGTAAATGTATTTCTATGACAATCTAGGACAACATGATGATTTTCCAACCAATCCATTCCAATTAGAATATCATAAGACCCCAATGGTATGATATTTAGATCAAAACTAGTATTCACACCATTAAGACTTATGGAACAACCTATGACCATATCATGGATTCTCCTTTTGGTTCTAGTGGCTAGCTGAACCAAATTTGATTTTCCAAGCTTACTTTTCTCCAAATGTAATCTATCCACTATTATAGGATCAATGTAACCATGAATTCCTCCTGAATCAATTAAAATAACAATGAGATGATTTAGGATCTTACTTTCCACCTTGATCATATCGAATTGATACTTTTCTTTTTGATCATCTAAGGTTGCATAAATCCTTCCCATGTCTTCTATTATTGTATCCTCTTGGATGTTGTGCATGGTCTTCACTCTCTCCTTTCTGTGTGGGAGATCCTTTTATGTGTGATCTTATGTGCATCCCCAACATTGGATTGGTGGTATTCCCCTTTACCCAAGGAGTCTTATTTGTTGGATTTATCCTTAGCATACTGGTCTTGATGATTTTTACTAGGAATATTTCTATTGAAAGGAGGTTTCAATCCCTTCCTCCTCTGATCAGATTTATCCTTCTTCTTATCCTTCCAATATTTATGCATGGATTCTCTACCCTTGACTTTCTCATACAAGTACTTATCCTTCCTGATGGTCTCAGTCAATTTCCTATGTTCATCATATTGAATCTTCTCTTTATAAAAGTATGACAGTCCACTCAAAAAACTTTGTACTTTAACCTTCTCATATTTTATAAACCCTACATACTTTAGCATACCCATGAACTTTTTTTCATACTATACCATGGTCATGCTATGCAAGCTAAGTTCAAAGAAATCCTGCATTTTCTTGTCATAGAAGTGTTATGAGGGGTACTCCTTCTGAAAATACTTTTTGAACTTCTTCTAAGTGATCCTAATCTCATTAATGTGCTCAACCTACTTCAGTTGGTCCCACCACATTGCAACTTTCCCATGTAAATGGTAAATGGAAATATCTCTTGGTAATTTATGCAATTGAAAATATCTCCTGAGTCCAAAGAACCATGCCTCAACACCATCTTATCTTTAACTTTCACCATCAAAGGATGGTAGCTTAAGCTTCCTCATCTCTCCTTGCAAACCATCCACTTCATGCCTTCTTCTTTGGTGCCTAACAAGAGACACCTATGGAATACTCATTGACTATTCAAATGCATAAAATTTCCTTGATAAGTAGGAAAGTGAGTGATTCCTATGAGTTCTACTATCACTTCTTGAATAACCGGTTCTTATGTGGTCATCTCTTCTTCCATGAAATCTTCCCTCTTCCTCCTTTTCGAGTTTGATCCATTCTTTGTTTTCCTCTACAACTGATTTAATATTTGCATCATGTGAGAATTTATTTGTTTTTGTTCTCTCATTATTCTCTCATTTTATGATTTGTAACTCCGCACTTCTATTTTCAGGCTTCTCACAATCTCTATCAATGTTTAGTGCTACCCTCTATCATTTTGTCCATTGGATGTTGTCTCTGCATTACCGACATTGATATTTTGACCTTTGGCCTTTTATCATGGGTGGAAGCTCCCTCTCCTTCTTCCATTTCTTGAATATGCATTCCCATACTGAACTTATATGTTCACACACCCAAATTCTACAAAATGTGCAAGCTACCATTTTGTTAGAATTATGCATATATGAAATAAAAAAATGAGAAATAATGCTACAGACAATTTTCTTCTCAATTCATGAAGAAATATCACAATTATCCAAAATAGAATGATTTCAATCCCTTCTCCTCTAAATCATCTTTCAACGACTAAAATATCACCCCAATCATATATTGGAGTTGAAAGTTAGAGCTCCCTAAAAAGACCACTTTCATCCCCCTTAGTTGATACATAAATCAAATTCTGTTGAGGTGCCTCCTTCAAACCATGCCCCCAAGTGACCATGGCTCAAAACCATAGGCTTAATCCTTCCTTAGCACCTTGCTTTGTGTTCTTCTGCATGGGATCTTGTGTGAACAATATAAATGAGGGTTGGGTTACCTCCCAACACATTTTTTCCTTATCATGAGACCGACGTTGGGACCAAGTCCTCTGGAATTCAGCCTTCAACTATTATCTATTGTCAAATTCCAATTTCTCTTGGAGCTACACTTCATTGAAGTATTCACTAACTCCACCAAAAAGAATCAGACAATTGAGACTTGATCTCCCATTGAATGCAAAACCCTACCCCCAACTGGAGGCTTCAATGGAGATCAATGGTTGCAACTTAGTCAAAAGTTGATATTGACGAATCTCTGCCAATTAAAAAATTCAGTGATTTGGGGCTCTGGGAAATTCATTATTCGTGTCTCCCAATTTCCCTGGAGTTACAATTCTATGAAGTACTTACCTTCCTCCTCCTTCTTGATTTGATGGTCGAGAGAGGTCCCGAAGGGAAATCAGATCAATGACCTACATACCTTCGTGAATTCAGGCTTCGACACTTCTCACTGACAGAAACTTGGACACCTCCATAGTCACATCATCCTAGAGATGACACAACACACTGACATCACCTAGGGTGATGTGGACCCGTGGCATATGTGCCATGTGTCACTAAAAAATGGACAGATTGAGGTCCAAACATGTAATGGACCCAACCATCCAAGCGAGGCCATGCTACTACAATTCTTCTCTATTCAAGATCATTTGTAGCATCCCCATCCAACCTAGGTTCAGGCCATGCCACCTTATAGAAAGTCTCACTTTCATATGTGGAAAATATCATACTTAATAAATTAAAAGAAAACATCTATTGTTTGTTAACATACACAAAAGTACATAGAAACATACAGTAAATAAACACATGTGTAACATACAACATGTAATGAATCATATATAAAGAGTACTCATCTATTTAATAAGGCCACCAAATACGTGCAGACCTTCCATGAACCTCCCAGCCGTATACCACGTTGTTCCAATCTATCAGCAATGGGTCACCCCTGAGTTGGGACTAAACTCCACCTAGAGTAAAGGGAAATCTAGGCTAGGTTGAGGTTACAAGGTCTCCATGAAGGATTTTGTCCCTAGGAGTCCACTCACATCCACATAATATAGTCCATCATTCCCCACATGCCTGTCCCACCCTAGGGAGTGTGCCCCTTCTCTGCTCGACAATCCTTCGGCTTCCCCACTCCCCTTCCATAGCTTCAACTACATGTCAGATAAGAAGTTTAAGAGAACTACAACTATCGTGAGGCTCCCTCTAGAAAAATCACTTCCCCAACAACCTCTCCCATTTGGAGAGATTTTCTCACAAGCCTAACAACCTTCTTATTCAATCCAACTCCCAATCCAATCCATTCATGGTAATAAAAACAACAAAATAGGGTATGGGCTATGATAATGACAACAAGACACACCAGTCCAGAGAAAAGCATGGGAAACAACAAAAAAATGGTTGGGGTGTGATATGGCTCAGGAAATATGTAGTCATGTTATGCTTCGCAAGATTAAAATGTGTTATCTTCACAAGGTTTGCAGATTTCATATCTTGCAATATTGCTACAGAGGTCAATGATGGAGGGGATGTCTCAATGCATGAGTCTGTGAGTGTGTGGGAATCATGGAAAGAATAGTAGAATGAACCCCCACAATGAACTAATTTTCGTCACATAAGAATGCATGTCCCAAATCAAACACCCGTCTTCATGAATCTATATGAGCTTCACTTATCATTCGTTCCCCTTCCCATAGGAGCTTAGGATAACTTCAGTTATTTCCCAAACCTTAGTCTTTAGGAAATGATAATATAATATTATTCCCTTAGAGATAATCCCTCTAGATTATCCCCTTTTCCCATCCTCTTAGACTTTTCCCTTTCCCTACCTAGTGGATCTTAGTCCCCCATAACTCTTTCTTCATGGTCGGTCTACACACAGTGATTGATTTATATTAATGATATGAGTATTTACATATACAAAAATAGGCTCATTGGCCTTAACATCTAGGCTCTCTGGCCTAATCATCACATAAGACTCATAGCTTATAATCACTTGGCTCACCAAACTATAAGCATAATTATAGTTCAACAGGGGCTTGGACTTGGGGTATTATAGTCCTCTCCCCTTATTTATGCATTGTCCTCGATGCATCATATTTATATATTACAACAATATTTTGAAAAATATTCAAAAAGATGTGGGTTTTTTTCTCACATGGCCTCTTCGTGCTTCCACGTTGCATCCTCAAGACCGTAATAGGTCCATTGGACCTTTACTAACCATATGGCTCGATTCCAGAGCTGCTTGATTTTCCGGTCCAGAATCCATACCAGATGCACCTGAAAAGCGTCGTCTTGCTCCACCTATATCACATTCCAATCAATAACATGATTAGCATTAGGTATATATTTCTGAAGCAATGATACATGGAATACATTATGAATGGTCATATATGAAAATAATACAGGCATATAATCTATAGGCCCAATCCTTTCTAGGATTTCAAATGGCCCACAGTAATGAGCTGCCAATTTGGAATAGTTTCCCAACTTCAGGGAACTTCTATTAGCCTTCACTTTCATAAAAACATGATCGCCAATACATAATTCTTTGTGAATTCGTTCCTTATCAGTGTATCTTTTATTCCTATCTTGAGCATCCTTTAAATTATGATTTATCTTTGACATCTTCTCTTCCGTTTTCGTGAACAAATCTAGCCCAACCACTACTCTATCAGCTGGGTTGTCCCAACTTGTTGGTGTATTGCACTTTCTTCCATAAAGTTCCTCAAATGGGCTCATATTCAGATATGCTTGGTGCCCATTATTGTAAGAAGATTCTACCAAGTGTAGATAGTCTTCCCATTTAGATGGTTTTTCCATCATGTACATTCTTAGCATATCCTCTATCACTTGGTTCACCCTTTCTGTTTTCCCATCAGACTTGAGATGATAAGTTGTGTTGAAGTTTAGATTTGTTCTGAATCCTTTGAATAATCCATTCCATAACTTTAAGGTGAACTTTGGGTCTCTGTCAAACAAAATTTTCTTAGGTATGCCATGCAAGCATGCTACTTCCCTCATATAAATATCAACAACACTGGTTTCGTTGTGAGTAATTTTCATTGGAATGAAATGGGAAGATTTAGTAAGCTTCTCCACCACTACCATGATAGAATCATGGTGCTTTCTTGTTATGTGCAATTTGGTGATGAAATCCATTGACACCACTTCCCACTTACACTCAGGAATTGTCAATGTATGTATCAACCCAACTGGGTGTCTATGCTCAGCCTTGACCTTTTGACACACCATACATTTAGAAATGTACTCAAAAATTTCCCTCTTCATGCCTACCCAATAGTATTGTCTCTTGACAACTGCAATTTCCATCTTCAAGATCATACTCCTTAATTCATGATAATTGGTTACATAATTTTTGTTCATGTACAAGAGAATTTCATCATTTCCCAATTTATGATCTTCAACCTTTTGTTTCATTTTACCTTGTTGTAATTTTGTTACTATCTCCATGTACTGCAAATATGCTTTTGCATCCTTAAAAATTACGCCTTTAAGATCATTTTGATACATGATAATTGTTGTATCATGCATCTCATGCACTCTCATGTTGAGTGCTTCAACCACTTTGTTCTCTTTTCCTTTGATGTGCTTGATATCAAAGTCATACTCACAGGTAAACTCTAACCATATAATTTGTCTATCATTTAGAGTTGGTTGATCAAATAGATATTTCATACCATTATGTTATGTCCTCAACTCGGACCTTTTTCCCATGAGGTAGTTCCTCCACTTCTTCAAGGTATCTACTATGGCTACCAACTCCAAATCATGAGTGGCATAGATCCTTTCATGCTCTTTCAATTTTGTGGATTCAAAACATACCACAAAACCATTTTGACTGAGGACTCCACCATGTCCTTCTTTGCATGCATTTGTGCAAACCATCAAATCCTCATTAGGATATGGAATTCTTAGAATTGGAGCATTGGTTAACAACTTCTTCAATTCCTGGAAGCTCCTTTCACATTCTATTGTCCATTGAAACTTCACCCCCTTCCTTTGCAAAGAAGCGATTGAGTGAGCAATCCTTCAAAGCCCTGCAATGAATCTTTTGTAGTAGCCAACTAGATCCATGAAGGATTTGATTTCTATCACATTCTTAAGTGTTGTCCACCCTTTAATACCTTCAATATTTTCAAGTTCCGATGCTATCCCTTCTTTGGATATGATATGCCCCAAATAGTGAATTTGGTTCTAATAAAATGAATACTTGATCAATTTTCCATATAACTCGTGTTCTCTTAACACTTGTAACACCATATTCAAGTGATGCTCATGTTCTTCTTTTGACTTGGAATATACAAGGATGTGATCCAAAAATACAATGACAAACTTGAATAAGTATTCCTGGAAGACACCATTCATTAAGCACATGAAATCATCTGGTTCATTTGAGAACCCAAATGGCACCACTGTGAACTCGTAATGACCAAACCTTGTCTTGAAGGAAGTCTTGTTGATGTCTTCATATATGATCCTTACTTGATGGTATCCTGATCTGAGATCAATACTTGAGAATATCCTTGCATCCTTTAACTGATCAAAGAGATCATCAATCCTTGGCAAATGATACTTGTTCTTTATAGTTAATTTGTTCAATTGTCTGAAGTCAATACACAATCTTAATGTCCCATCCTTATTCTTTACAAATAAAACTGGGGCACCCCAAGGTGACACACTTGGGCATATATACCCCTTCTTGAGAAGTTCTTCAAACACCATGTTTAGTTCCTTCATCTCTGGAGTACTCATCCTATAGGGAGTCTTGGATAATGGAGTTTCTCCATGAATTAAGTTTATAAAGAAATAAATATCTCTCTTTGGGGTTACTTGTATTGCCTTGAACACATCCTCAAAATATTTCATGACTACGTGATCCTGAAGATTTGGCACCTTATCCTTAGGTTCTTCTTCCATATGAGTTGTAAATATTTGGTAGCCCTTCTTGTAACACTTCTTTAGCTACATTGTTGAGATCTATTGGACAATAACTGCTCTAGGAATTCCTTGGAATGTTCTTGGGTTCCCTTCCTCATTCAGTCAAGTAAATGCCTTGTTTTGACAGTCTAAGATAACAGGGTGTTGGTATAACCAATCCATACCAATTAGATAGTCATATGAACACAAGGGAAGGATGTTCAAATCTTCCTTGGTACTTATCCCATTCATGTCCACTGGACATGATTTAACCAACTAAACAACTTGTCTCTTAGCTCCTATAGCCAACTGCATTGTAACACACCCACTATGGCATAATAAAATTTTCTCTTTTCTTTGAGGGACAAAATCCTAGAAGTCCTATGGGGGCCTAGCGTAGGCTAGTTCCTTCCTTGTCCACCTCCATGTGATCATGGGTCGCGATCACAGGCCAAACAGTTATGGTGTTCTTTCATTCTTTGCGAATCAGCGCTACCACAGTGTCGAGTCTTTTGACTCTGCAAACCCCGACAGGGCGAAGCGCCGAACCCCGAAAGGGCTAGCGAGTGGCAAGGTTCCCCCTTGGGGTGTTTTCCACATGACCCTGTCCCGTGTCTATGCACTTAAGCCAGCCAAGTGCTTATCGAATTTTCACTACTCTCAACCTCATAGGTGCAGGCGTCGAGCTCTTGTTCTCTTCTTCTTCGAAATCTTGAGACACGAAAGTCAGCAATGTTTGACTTACTCTTCGCACTTCTCGTAACTCGCAACCTTGCGAGTTGGAGCATCGATCCTTTGTGCTCCTATCTCGTGAGTCCCGATATGCGAAAGTCAGTAATCGTTGACTTCCTTTCCAGGCGACACATGCCCACTTGTCAATCACCTATCAATCGGTAATGGATGTGCCATGTGTTCTCACGAGCCTCGGCTCTCAACACTTCACGACTTCTATGGTTGAAAGTGACCCCTTCCAACCTTTGAATGCATGATATGAACGATAAGGCCCTGATACAAAGGTCCTCCCATGTCCTAGATCCAACGGCTATCCTTGCTCCTCGCGATTTCGCCACTCGCAACTTCGTGAGTTGGAGCACCCAACTCTTGTGCTCTTTCCTTGCGAAAACCTAAGGTGTGAGAAGTCAAAAGAGCATTGACTCCATTCTCGAGGCAACGTGTGTCTGCCTATCATCCACGCGGGCCCCACCTTATGGTTCTACCATGCGTTCCTCACTTGTTCCTCAGATCTTGGCACTTCGCAACTTCTATGGTCGAGACGAGGTCCACTCAACCTATGATCCTCCGAATGCACGATACACATGGTGATGCTCTGATCCAACACTCATCCGCATCTTGGATCCTACGGTTGTCTCTGCTCCTCACAATTTCATGACTTCACGACTTGAGTTGTTGGGCCTTTCTGCTCCTTTCTTACGAGAACCCGAAGTACGAGAAGTCAATAGGATGTTGACTCCCGTTTCAAATGACACATGTCCACCACCTGTCACCACTTCTCCCTCTCTCTAGGCATCTTATCATCACACCACTTGTCAACCACGTGGGTCCCACCAAGTGGACGTGTCACGTGTTGTACAAGCTCTCACAACTCACAAGCATGTGACCTCTATAATCGAAATTGATTCCCCTCAACCTTCAATATCTTGATATGTGATATGGAGAGGAGGTCCTGACTCAATCGGTTTCTCCTACTTCTCGCTATTCAGGACTTCACAACTCTAAGGGTTTGGTCTTCCACCTCCAAACTCACGAATCCCCAATACGTGAGGTATCGAGATGTCATATCCCACAATTGTCCTTCCTCTTTGATCGATGGCCCAGATCACATCGCGATCTCGTGACTCAGGACTTTGTGACTCCAAGAGCCTGGTCTTCCACCTCCAAACTCACGAATCCCTGATACGCGAGGTATCGAGACGTCAGATCCCATAGTTGTCCTTCCTCTTTGATCGATGGTCCATATCACATCGCAATCTCATGACTTGGGACTTCATGACTCCACGAGCCTGGTCTTCCACCTCCAAACCCATGAATCCCTGATACGAAAAATGGTCAGATCTCTGCCACCTGTCCTTCAACATGGTCGGTCTCAATGTCTTCGAGACTTTCGGAACATAGTCGAGTTCACTCTCCTGCCTAAGTAAAGGTTAATATTGATGGCTTATAGAGCTCCGATGGGTCCCTGGGATCTACAGTCCAGGATCCCATCGCTATTTGCGAAGGATGAAAGGGCGAGGTGTTAACGCCTACGCTCCTTCTCTAGATCCGTCGGTGTTGGAAGTCTTGGGGTATTCTCGAAAGGATTTTGACCATTCATTTACCAATCAATAGGGTATTTTCTTTCTATATTTGAACTCACTATCCCTTTTGAGCTTGAATCACAAAGTTCAAACTCTTAGAACTTCAGGCTCCCATGACCCCAAGACCTTAGAAAACTACTCTTTCTTGCATAAGGGTTCCAGAACCAGATTGCATGAACCCTCAGACAGTTCTCAGGAAATTATCCCTGACCTTAATGGAGTCTCTGGAAAGGTTTAGTATGGTTGCAAGGTTTATGAGGTAATTCTCATAAAAGAGTACTCTCAAGGGGCCTTCCCAGAATATTACAAAAAACTAAGCAAATAAGACGATTCTCGGTGGAGCGAACTCATGTCCCAGACTTAATCATTTGTATAGAAAACAACTATGGCATGTAAACATACACAGGCATCCATTCTATTGAATCAAACGTTAGGTAAACACTTCTATTTGGAACTATTTACAAGAACATAAAACTGAACATGTGATTATGGCATTAACTTCAAATAACACTTATCAGAAATAACACCAGAGGTGATGCAACTACTAAGAGGGGTGCTCGTTTCCACCCAACCGTAGGCTTAGTGACTCCCAATGGATTTACCACTAGCCAACCTCGAGCTGAGACCACGATGTTGTGAGATTGTGTCTCAGTTTTCCAATGGCCGAGAACGAGGGTTACTCTCCCCCTTCTCTGCTATCACTCACTTTTCATTTCTCCAGAGTTCTTCCTCCTCCCTTCACGTCCGTCCCCTCCACGCTTATTCCTCATGCATTTCCCTCTTTCGAGGTTGCGTGTGGCATGATTTCCCTCGCGATGGTCAGGCCCGAGGCTCCTACAGATGGGCGGTTCTCTTCCCCCATCCCTCATTAATTCTTGCGGGGCCATCTACCTACCATCCTACGAGTAATTTATTTCAGGCCAGCGAGCCACTCTTGGTTCTACGGGCCAATGAAATCCAAATATGGTATTGGTTTCAGTGGAAGTTAACACCACCTTTCCAGGTGCCTTCCACCACCTTTCTTCAGCCATCGTGGTCTCTTTTTCAGCATATCCCCTCTCAGCAGTCCTACAATATATATATTCATAATATTATTCACATTCATTGACCTTTTTCACAAGGTCCATTTACATCACACATTCATATTTTTTGAGTTTTCCACAGTTCTTAGCCAGTGTAGTTATTTTTACAAACTGGGGGGAAAAGGGTGTTACAATTCCCTCCTCCTTAAAAGAACATCATCCTCGATGTTCTTATATATCAATGTGACATGCATGTATAGAAGTAAACAATATCAAATATGTCTGTCTCATGGCATCCTCCATTTCCCATGTAGCCTCATCTGGGCCAAAATGTCTCCATTGCACCTCGACCTATGCAATGGTTCGGTTCTAGAGTGGGGTTTCCTTTCTGTCCAGTATGCACTGAGGTTTTGGTAGAAATTCTCCCTCTGGTTCCACCTGGATCACAAACCAGTCAATTATATTATTAGCATGATGTACATATTTCTTCAATAATCAAACATGAAAAACATTATGTGCTTTTACTGTGGGAGGAAGTGCTAGCCTATAGGCTATAGGTCCCACTGTATCTAGAACCTCAAAGAGTCCACAATACCGAGGTGCCAACTTGGCACAAACTCCCATTTTCAGGGAACTCTTCCTGGGCCTAACTCTGAGATATACATGGTCTCCCATTTTGAACTCTCTTGTAGTTCTCTTTTGGTCAGCGTAACTTTTCTGTCAGTTCTGGGCAACCTTCAGGTTTTTGTTTTATCCGAGTCACCTGCTGTTCCATTTATTTCAACATGTCGGGTCCAAAAGAAATCATGTTTATGGGATAACTCCAGCTAACTAGAGTGTTACATGGTCTACCATAGAGGGCTTCGAAGGGACTCATCTTTAAGGATGCTTGGTAGCCTTTGTGTTGGAAATAC
>SNQJ01S0026744.1:45113-59912 GCA_010110895.2 Picea sitchensis | reverse complement strand
TCCATTTTCTCCTCCGTAGTTCTTGTCATGTTACTCATGTTCTCCTTGGTTGGAGCTATTGTATTCTTGACATGTTACATATTGATATTGATCGTAGGATATATATAATATAAATAATGTTAGGACGCTATAGTGATAGACCAAATGAAAAATAAACGACATGTTACATATTGATATTGATCGTAGGATATATATAATATAAATAATGTTAGGACGCTATAGTGATAGACCAAATGAAAAATAAACGATGAACTGAGTGTGTAAGAGCCAACTAGGTACGAGTAAATATGTCAATGTTTTAGTTGTGATGATACAATGGAAGTATGTAGTATATATATAGAGTTTGAAATGCTCGAAATGTTTATTAAATTTGATTTCTATCATGATTCATTGAGTTTTCCCTTGATGTAGGAGATGTTGTCCCTAGGTCGAATGCTCTGGATCTGTGGTGGCTTCACTGAAAATTTTGAGCATATGAATTCGTTCTCCAGTATGTTTTCTCTGTGTGGAATACATGCTCTAGATCAGTGGTGTCTTGAGAGAAGCTAAAAAATTATCCACAGAGATAATGTGATGCATAGACTCAAACGATGAGGTGGTGGGGAGTTGTCCTAGGTGAGGCGGTGAGCCTCGCCTCACCTCGACTGCAACATTCCTAGACTGGATCTCCCTTTAAAGCAAGTGTCAAAGTAAACCACAATGGCCAATCATAAATAATTTATTTTTAATTCATTTCCTAATTTTAACAATTAGTAAAAGAAATTACTTCACACCATAGGAATAAAGTCTCATCAAAGCTTTCAACAAATCATAAATTAAGTTTATAAAATTCAATAAATAAAAAAATAAATTTGTCTTAGAAAATAAATCTTTTAAAATGAAATTTCAACAAAAATTAATGAAAACTTAGGATAGTGACGGAAAGCTACATTAAATATGAATCAAAATGCACCAAGTACTGTATCAGAAACGACTAGATAATAGCTGGTTGACCACTGCCCGAAAGCTATGTTTGACATGACACTTGAAAGTATTTTCTTCTTTAGAGGTTGTTTTACTTCTATGTGTGCTTAATTTTGAATAAAATTGGGAAAAGGGATTCTTATATAGATTGGTTGGTTGCATTGTTGGGTTGTTTTGCTTCCCTTGGATTAAATAAATCCACCATTTTCACCTATAGTCATGATTTTCTCATTTGTTTAATATCTAAGCCATAACATATTTTATTTTTCTTGTTCGAGTCTTAATCATGCATGATTTGACATGGAGGTGAGGAGTTTAAGGAGAAAAATTTGTCCCAACTTAAGTTCTTTGTCATTTCAAATGTTCATAGATTCTAGGAGTAAAACTTGATGGCCCCAACTCATCTCGTTTCAATTTATTTCATTATTCTTATCTTTGTGATTAATATAGTTCTTATTTATTTCTTAGTCTTTTCTAGGTATGGTTTATAACAATAGTTGGTTATCATTTTCTACATGCACACTAGTTTTCTTCTATTAATGATTTCCTTTCAAGTTATTTCATTATTTTCATCTTTGTGATTAATATATTTCTTATCTATTTCTCAGTTTTTTCTAGGTATGGTTTATAGCAATAATTGGTTATTGTTTTCTACATGCACACTATTTTTCTTCTATTAATGATTTTGAGCCCTTATGTGTTGAAGATTTAAAAAGCTACAAGGTCTATAAAACTTTGGACTCTCTTTTCTTTGATTTGAATGATATCTTCAACTTTCATATTGGTTTTCTCTTTTGTCTCCTACTTTTACTTAGGGAAAAATATATCTTTTTAATTTGTTTAAGAATTTATCTTGTTTAACTTTTTGATTGCACTTTATTCTGTCTTACAAAATGTTTATTTCAAGTTTCCTTTTTAAAGGGACTATGTTTCTGTTAATCCCTAAATAGTGGCACATTACCCCTTAATTGGGGCATATTACATTAGTATTGTTATTTTATTTATGTCGGTTTGGGTCCATTAGTTGTAATTGTACCTCCTTGCCTCCTATATATACCAAGGAGACATTTTCATTTGGAATCATCTTGTATTTGTAAATTTATGTGGTGCATAAAGAGGTTTCCCCCTCAAAGAAGGTTATTATCTAAAATTCTCTCATTTTCAAGGCGTTGAGTACTTATTGTGAGGTTTTTTATGCTATTTTGATATTTGGTTCTTAACATTTGGTATCAGAGCTCAAGGTCTTGGGGTTTCGTTGTTGCATGTGAGACACCTTGGAATTTTCACTATAACTTTGTTTCTACAACGTTTCAGAAGGAAATCCTTGGAGGATATTTAATAAACGGATCTAGGTACTTGGGGTTCAAATTTCAACACATCAAGCCTTATACTTTCATAGATATAGGCTGTGTAAGGTAAGGTTCTAGAATCATCTTGAATTTAGTCATCACAAAATTTTTTCTATAAAATTTTCTATGTGACATTTTCGACCTTGAAAATTGTAGGATATTCAAATAAATTATCAAGGTGTCTTTGATAAACATTGCATCTTTTGGGTTATCCTAATTTTGTAGATACACCCTATGTAAGATAGGGTAGTTGACTAGTCATATTAACTAGTCTCATATAGGTGTTCTTGGTAAAATAATGATATCCTCTTCAGTGAGTATCTAAACTAAGTGAGACTAGTTGAATTTGATAGTGGAGAGTCTGTAGTATTTTTGGTTCAATTTTTAGAATCAAATATCATATATTGTTCTCTTGACACGCTTTACAAGTACACTCTCCTGGAAGGGAAAAAAATAAGAAAGGTGTGGGGAAGTCACCATAAATTCCACTTGTCACATCCAATTTTGATTAGACATGTGGCATTGCAGAGAAGACATATCAGATAAATAAATAATTAAATTTCCATGCCCAAAAGGGTCAAAATTTTGGAGATACAACAGAAGAAATATCATCTTGTAGAACCACCTCAAAATCAAGGTTTAAAAGTGATACTTGGCCAACATTCCACCAAAAAAGAGAATTTATACACCAAATAATCCTTTAGACATTCCTACTAGGACTCTTGATGAAGGTGAAGAAATGTGGAGGGACATAAATTATTTACAAAAGAAGACAATAACAAAATATGAACTAAAAGGGATGATGGATTCAACTGAAGCTAAGTTGGAGGCAATAATGGATACTAAGATGGATGGTTTAAAAAGGGATATCATGGAAGGATTGAAAATTTTCCTAATAGAGAGGCCACTTGAAAGTGAAAATGTATCCCATGAAATTCATGATGAGGACACAAGGAATATGAGTCAAGACTAGAGAAACTCCAACTTTGGATTGAAGACCAACCACATTCCTAAGATCGATATGAGAAACGTAACCTACCAAGCCACCCACAGGCTGGGCTATGCCACTTAATCCGACTGCAAAAAATCCGGCCACCTGCAGGCAAGGCATGCTACAGTCCAGGGACTCACTTCACAGTGACTTATCTCAAATCGAATAATTCTAAGTTAATTAAGAGACATGGAAACCGCATGCAGAAACAAAGATTCATGCCACGACATAAACTGAGCCATGCACAATGATAATCAACAAGCATGCATATTCTAAATATTAAATTCCAAATAAATAAATATACAACATAATAAATCATACACAGGTAAATAACCATAACACAGAGCACTTATCTTTTTTGAAAATAAGATACCAATTGGCTGCAGACCAAGGATGTTCCACCCAACCACAGACACTATTGTTCCAAGTCTCAACAATAATGTCACCCTTGAGCCAGGGCTATGAGTCCAAAAGGAAAAATTCCAGGGTGTCACTAGGCTTCTCAAGCCAGTCAGGGATGATTTTAAGGATGGAAATTTATTTTAAAATGTAGAAACCATGGTGAATCTTACTAATCCTTCATATGCCAACTATAAAAGTTTGGCAATATTTTTGTAAAAATATTCAAATTTCTAAGGATTTTATATAGTTTTTATAAAAATTTTGCGATTTTTAAGGTAAAATAATTTTATCCTATATAATTTTGGCAAATCATTTTTAAAATCGCAAATCTCTTTTTTGGAAAAACCATGGAAAAATACCCCATGAGCGAAATTTAGCCCCTAAAATCATCCCTGAAGCCAGTCATCCCTTAGGCTCTCACAAGCCTTTCAACACTCACATCAATCCAAAGTACATCGGCTCTCTTCTAACTAGTTTGCATAACCCAAGAGAATGGACCCCCATTCTCTACCACGTAGTCCCTCAGGCTGTCCATCTCTTCTAGGGCTCTAGTGCTTCTGGTGAAGAATCTCCCCGCTGGAACTCTTAGGACTTACAATTGTGAGTTAGCTGAAACACGAGCCAAGGAATCAAAAACTTGCATGAACCAACTCTTAGTTGGAATACACTAGCATTCTATATAGCCAACGACTATGGATTTTCTCAGAAATGTGGTTTTCTTCCCCCAGCAGCTCTTGAATCAGATCGGACGAGTAGGTGAAGGGATGAGTGGAGAACATAAGAGGAATGGAAGGTGAGGAATATGGACAATGAATGAGAGAGTGATAAGGAACCAGCAAGCCCAAAAAAAAAATAACCCCAACCCCAACCACATACCATGGATGGGTGTATGTACTTCTTGGAATTAAGGAACCCCATGGACTTCCCCCAAGAAGCTCATGTTACTATTTTTCTCCACTAAAACGAGAAATGCGTAAATAAAATATAAAATAAGTACTCAATCCCTCAAGCCCCCTCTCTTGTGGAATCATAACCCCATATAACTCTTGTCCTTATCGGTCTAGCAGCCATCGATGTGTTTTATATTAATAATGATCAAAAGATTAAATTTCCTAGGAAAAATGGCCTCTTAATAATTGTTTAGGAACTTTGGCCTTCCATAACTTAACAAAATTCAATATTTAATAGGGGGTTCAAAACCGGGGTATTACATTTCCCTCCCCCTTATTTTGGCATTGTCCTCAGTGCATATACAAAAAAATAATCAAAATTCCAAAATGTATTCAAAACATTGTGGGTAATCTTCCCACATGACATCTTCATGCTCCCAAGTAGCATCCTCGGGACCATAGTAGGCCCACTAGACTTTTACCAGCTCTATGACTCAGTTCCAAAGAATTTTGAATTGTTTGTCAACTATTCACATCGGTTGGACCTGAAATCGTCTTCTACCTTTACCTGAATCAGATGCCAATCAATAACATGGTTAGGATCATGTGCATATTTTTTTAGCAAAGAGACATGAAACACATTATGCACATTCATGGAAGTAGTCAATGCAAGCATGTATCCAACTAGCCCTATTTTGTCCAATATCTCAAATGGACCATAGAATTTGGATGCTAGATTTGTAGAACTACCCAAATTCAAAGAGATATTCTTGGGCTTGAATTTTAAAATAACATGTTCCCCCACTTTAAATTATCTAGTTGTCCTATTCTTATCTGCATAATGTTTTTGTCTATCATGAGTTGCTTTTAAATTCTACTTAATTCTAACCATCTAGTCTTACATATCCTTGAGCAATTTTGGCCCAAGTACCACTCTGTCTATTGGGTTGTCCCAACTCACTAGAGTATTTCATTTCCTTCCATACAATGCTTCAAATGGGCTCATTTTAAATGAATCTTGATACCCATTATTATAGGAAAACTTAGCCAAGTGCAAGTATTCTTCCCACTTAGATGGATTATACATCACATACATCCTCAACATGTCTTCAATTACTTGGTTGAGAGTCTTTGTCTGCCCCTCTAAATGTGGATGGTGTGACGTGATAAAGTTCATATTTGTACTAAATCCTTTAAACAATCCCCTCCACAAATTCCAAGAAAAACTTTGTGTCTCTGTTTGAGACAATTGCCTTAGGTATCCCATGCAACCTAGCAATCTCCCTCATGTAAATTTATGCAATATATGTTATTCTATGAGTTGTTTTTACAGGAAAAAAATGAGAAACCTTTTTCAATTTATCAACCACTACCATGATCAAATCATGTTGTCTTATTGTCCTAGGCAATTTTGTTATAAATTCAATGGTTACCACTTCCCATTTCTTCTCTGTAATTGGTAAGGGTTGTAGCAAAACCGCTAGGTGCCTATGCTCAACCTTCACTCTTTGACATTCCATACATCTAATGATGTGATGAACAACATCCTTTTTCATTCCCGACCAAAAGAATTGTCTTTTTAACACTGTAATTGTTTTTCGGTAAACAAGATGTTTAGCATATGGAACATTATGCATTTCTTTTAATACCAAATTCCTGAGTTCTCTGGAACTAGGAACATAAAGTCTATTTTTATGAATAAGTAATCCGTCTTCCTTCATATCATACTCTTTCATTTTTTGTTGTACATCTTCTTGTTGTAATCTTTCCTTTACTTGTAGGTAATGTTTATCTATAACAAAAACATATAAAATTAGGCTCTTCAAGTATGACTGATGCATACTGACAATTGTAGAATGCATGAGATGTACTCTTCTACTAAGTGCATCAAAAACTTTATTTTCTTTTTCTTTGATATTCTTGATGTCAAAGTTGTATTCACTTAAAAATTCCATCCATCTCTTTTTCCTACCATTCAAAGTTGGTTGTTCAAAAATGTGTTTCAAACCACAGTGGTCTATTCTTAATTCAAATATCTTCCCCATGAGATAATGTCTCCACGTATTCAATGCGTGAACAATGGCAGCAAGTTCCAAGTCATGCGTGGCATAGTTCCTCTCATGTTATTTAATATTTGTAGACTCATAAATATTGGCATGTCCATTTTGAGTGAGGACTCCATGAAGTCATTCCTTGTATGCATATGTACATACCACAAAACTTTCATTTTAGTCAACAATATTTAAAATAGGTGCCCTAGTAAGTAATTACTTCAACAAATTAAATTTTTGTTCACACTCAGATGTCCATTCAAATTTAATTCCCTTCTTTTGCAGAGAAGTGATGGGATGAGAAATCTTCGAGAAACCATATATAAACCTTCTTTAGCAACCGGATAATCCCATGAAAGATCTAACTTTTGAAACATTCCTGGTTGTTGGCCATCCTCTAATGGATTCAATCTTCTCTGGATCCACTGTTATACCTTGTTTTGAAATAATGTGTCACAAGTAATGGATCTATTCTTGGTAAAAATAACACTTAGTCATCTTAGAATACAAGTAATGTTCTCTCATAATTTGCAATACCAGTCTTAGGTAATGTTCATGCTCTTCTTCAGACTTAGAATAGACAAGTATGTCATATAGGAATACTATGAAAAACTTATCCAAATAATCTACGAATATTCCATTCATTAAGAACATAAAGACAACTGGTGCATTGGTCAGTCCAAATGGAACCACTGTAAATTCATAATTCCCATACCTGGTTCTAAAGGTTGTCTTATTGATGTATTCTTCTTTGATTCTTACTTTATGGTACCTTGATCTCAAGTCTATCTTTGAAAATATCTTTTCTCCTCTTAGATGATCGAAGAGGTCATCAATTCTAGGTAGAGGGGATTTGTTCTTTACAGTGGACTTATTTAGTAGTCGAAATTCAATACACAGCCTCAAAGTTCCATCCTTATTTTTGACAAAGAGTATTGGTGCTCCCCAAGATGAAACACTTGGACATATGTATCCTTTCTTCAACAATTCTTCCAATTGCATTTGTAATTATTTTAATTCTTTTGTACTCATTATGTAAGGTGTTTGTGATAACGGGGAAACCCGTGACACTAAATCAATAGAGAAATATATCTCCCTTTTTGGTGGAAACCCTGGTATTTCTTGGAATACATCATCAAATCCTTATAGTACCAAAAAATATTCTAGGCTTGACCCCTTTTTCTTTTATGTCTCCTCCACATGAGCTACATATAATTGAAATCCTTTTCTAAAACACCTCTTCAGCTGTAAGGATGAAACCTCTCTTATAGAGATGGGTCTTGGAACTCCTCTGATAGTGCTCTATTTTCCATCTCCATCAAGACATGTAAATGTCTTTCTATGACAATCTAGGACAACATGATGATTTTCCAACCAATCCATTCCAATTAGAATATCATAAGACTCCAATGGTATGATATTTAGATCAAAAATAGTATTCACACCATTAAGACTTATGGAACAACCTCTGACCATATCATGGATTCTCCTTTTGGTTCCAGTGGCTAGTTGAACCAAATTTGATTTTCCAAGATTACTTTTCTCCAAATGTAATCTATCCACTATTATAGGATCAATGTAACCATGAATTCATCCTGAATCAATTAAAATAACAATGAGATGATTTAGGATCTTACTTTCCACCTCGATCATATCGAATTGGTACTTTTCTTTTTGATCATCTAAGGTTGCATATATCCTTCCCATGTCTTCTATTATTGTATCCTCTTGGATGTTGTGCATGGTCTTCACTCTCTCCTTTCTGTGTGGGAGATCCTTTTATGTGTGATCTTATTTGCATCCCCAACATTGGATTGGTGGTATTCCCCTTTACCCAAGGAATCTTATTTTTTGGATTTATCCTTAGCATACTGGTCTTGATGATTTTTACTAGGAATATTTCTATTGAAAGGAGGTTTGAATCCCTTCCTCCTCTGATCAGATTTATCCTTCTTCTTATCCTTCCAATATTTATGCATGGATTCTCTACCCTTGACTTTCTCATACAAGTACTTATCCTTCCTGATGGTCTCAGTCAAGGTCCTACATTCATCATATTGAATCTTCTCTTTATAAAAGTATGACAGTCCACTCAAAAAACTTTGTACTTTAACCTTCTCATATTTTATAAACCCTACATACTTTAGCATACCCATGAACTTTTTTTCATACTATACCATGGTCATGCTATGCAAGCTAAGTTCAAATAAATCCTGCATTTTCTTGTCATAGAAGTGTTATGAGGGGTACTCCTTCTGAAAATAATTTTTGAACTTCTTCTAAGTGATCCTAATCTCATTAATGTGCTCAACCTACTTCAGTTGGTCACACCACATTGCAACTTTCCCATGTAAATGGTTAGTGGAAATATCTCCTGGTAATTTATGCAATTGAAAATATCTCCTGAGTCCAAATAACCATGCCTCAACACCATCTTATCTTTAACTTTGACCATCAAAGGATGGTAGCTTAAGCTTACTCATATCTCCTTGCAAACCATCCACTTCATGCCTTCTTCTTTGGTGCCTAACAAGAGACACCTATGGAATACTCATTGACTATTCAAATGCATAAAATGTCCTTGATAAGTAGGGAAGTGAGTGATTCCTATGAGTTCTACTATCACTTCTTGAATAACCAGTTCTTATGTGGTCATCTCTTCTTCCATGAAATCTTCCCTCTTCCTCCTTTTCGAGTTTGATCCATTCTTTGTTTTCCTCTACAACTGATTTAATATTTGCATCATGTGAGAATTTATTTATTTTTGTTCTCTCATTATTCTCTCATTTTATGATTTGTAACTCCGCACTTCTATTTTCAGGCTTCTCACAGTCTCTATCAATCTTTAGTGCCACCCTCTATCATTTTGTCCATTGGATGTTGTCTCTGCATTACCGACATTGATATTTTGACCTTTGGCCTTTTATCATGGGTGGAATCTCCCTCTCCTTCTTCCATTTCTTGAATATGCATTCCTATACTAAACTTATATGTTCACACACCCAAATTCTACAAAATGTGCAAGCTACCATTTTGTTAGAATTATGCATATATAAAATAAAATAAATGAGAAATAATGCTACAGACAATTTTCTTCTCAATTCATGAAGAAATATCACAATTATCCAAAATAGAATGATTTCAGGCCCTTCTCCTCTAAATCATCTTTCAACGACTAAAATCTCACCCCAATCATATATTGGAGTTGAAAGTTAGAGCTCCCTAGAAAGACCACTTTCATCCCCCTTAGTTGATACATAAATCAAATTCCGTTGAGGTGCCTCCTTCAAACCATGCTCCCAAGTGACCATGGCTCAAAACCATAGGCTTAATCCTTCCTTAGCACCTTGCTTTGTGTTCTTCTGCACGGGATCTTGTGTGAAAATATAAATGAGGGTTGGGTTACCTCCCAACACATTTTTTCCTTATCATGAGACCAACGTTGGGACCAAGTCCTCTGGAATTCAGCCTTCAACTATTATCTATTGTCAAATTCCAATTTCTCTTGGAGCTACACTTCATTGAAGTATTCACTAACTCCACCAACAAGAATCAGACAATTGAGACTTGATCTCCCATTGAATGGAAAACCCTACCCCCAACTGGAGGCTTCAATGGAGATCAATGGTTGTGACTTAGTCAAAAGTTGATATTGATGAATCTCCGCCAATTAAAAAATTCAGTGCTTTGGGGCTCTGGGACTTTCATTATTCGTGCCTCTCAATTTCCCTGGAGTTACAATTCTATGAAGTACTTACCTTCCTCCTCTTGCTTGATTTGATGGTCGAGAGAGGTCCCGAAGGGAAATCAGATCGATGACCTACATACCTTCGTGAATTCAGGCTTCGACACTTCTCACTGATAGAAACTTGGACACCTCCGGAGTCACATAATCCCAGAGATGACACAACACACTGACATCACCTAGGGTGATGTGGACCCATGGCATATGTGCCATGTGTCACTAAAAAATGGACAGATCGAGGTCCAAACATGTAATGGACCCAACCATCCAAGCGAGGCCATGCTACTACAATTCTTCTCTATTCAAGATCATTTGTAGCATCCCCATCCAACCTAGGTTCAGGCCATGCCATCTTATAGAAAGTCTCACTTTCATATGTGGAAAATATCATACTTAATAAATTAAAAGAAAACATCTCTTTTTTGTTAGCATACACAAAAGTACATAGAAACATACAGTAAATAAACACATGTGTAACATACAACATGTAATGAATCATATATAAAGAGTACTCATCTATTTAATAAGGCCACCAAATACGTGCAGACCTTCCATGAACCTCCCAGCCTTATACCACGTTGTTCCAATCTATCAGCAATGGGTCACCCCTAAGCTGGGACTAAACTCCACCTAGAGTAAAGGGAAATCTAGGCTAGGTTGAGGTTACAAGGTCTCCATGAAGGATTTTTTCCCTAGGAGTCCACTCACATCCACATAATATAGTCCATCATTCCCCACATGCCTGTCCCACCTTAGGGAGTGTGCCCCTTCTCTGCTCGACAATCCTTCGGCTTCCCCACTCCCCTTCCATAGCTTCAACTACATGTCAGATAGGAAGTTTAAGAGCACTACAACTGTCGTGAGGCTCCCTCTAGAAAAATCACTTCCCCAACAACCTCTCCCATCTAGAGATATTTTCTCACAGGCCTGACAACCTTCTTATTCAATCCAACTCCCAATCCAATCCATTCATGGTAATAAAAACAACAAAATCGGGTATGGGCTATGATAATGACAACAAGACACACCAGTCCAGAGAAAAGCATGGGAAACAAAAAAAAAATGGTTGGGGTGTGATATGGCTCAGGAAATATGTAGTCATGTTATGCTTCACAAGATTAAAATGTGTTATCTTCACAGGGTTTGCAGATTTCATATCTTGCAAGATTGCTACAGAGGTCAATGATGGAGGGGATGGCTGAATGCATGAGTCTGTGAGTGTGTGGGAATCATGGAAAGAATAGTAGAATGAACCCCCACAATGAACTAATTTTCATCACATAAGAATGCATGTCCCAAATCAAACACCTATCTTCATGAATCTGTATGAGCTTCACTTATCATTCGTTCCCCTTCCCATAGGAGCTTAGGATAACTTCAGTTATTTCCCAAACCTTAGTCTTTAGGAAATGATAATATAATATTATTCCCTTAGAGATAATCCCTCTAGATTATCCCCTTTTCCCATCCTCTTAGACCTTTCCCTTTCCCTACCTAGTGGATCTTAGTCCCCCATAACTCTTTCTTCATTGTCGGTCTACACACAGTGATTGATTTATATTAATGATATGAGTATTTACATATACAAAAATAGGCTCATTGGCCTTAACATCTAGGCTCTCTGGCCTAATCATCACATAAGACTCATATCTTATAATCACTTGGCTCACCAAACTATAAGAATAATTATAGTTCAACAGGGGCTTGGACTTGGGGTATTACAGTCCTCTCCCCTTATTTATGCACTGTCCTCGATGCATCATATTTATATATTACAACAATATTTTCAAAAATATTGAAAAAGATGTGGGTTTTTTTCTCGCATGGCCTCTTCGTGCTTCCACGTTGCATTCTCAAGACTGTAATAGGTCCATTGGACCTTTACTAACCATATGGCTCAATTCCAGAGCTGCTTGATTTTCCGGTCCATAATCCATACCGGATGCACTTGAAAAGCGTCGTCTTGCTCCACCTATATCACATTCCAATCAATAACATGATTAGCATTAGGTATATATTTCTGAAGCAATGATACATGGAATACATTATGAATGGTCATATATGAAAATAATACAGGCATATAATCTATAGGCCCAATCCTTTCTAGGATTTCAAATGGCCCACAGTAATGAGCTGCCAATTTGGAATAGTTTCCCAACTTCAGGGAACTTCTATTAGCCTTCACTTTCATAAAAACATGATCGCCAATACATAATTCTTTGTGAATTCGTTCCTTATCAGTGTATCTTTTATTCCTATCTTGAGCATCCTTTAAATTATGATTTATCTTTGACATCTTCTCTTCCGTTTTCGTGAACAAATCTAGCCCAACCACTACTCTATCAGCTGGGTTGTCCCAACTTGTTGGTGTATTGCACTTTCTTCCATAAAGTTCCTCAAATGGGCTCATATTCAGATATGCTTGGTGCCCATTATTGTAAGAAGATTCTACCAAGTGTAGATAGTCTTCCCATTTAGATGGTTTTTCCATCATGTACATTCTTAGCATATCCTCTATCACTTGGTTCACCCTTTCTGTTTTCCCATCAGACTTGAGATGATAAGTTGTGTTGAAGTTTAGATTTGTTCTGAATCCTTTGAATAATCCATTCCATAACTTTAAGGTGAACTTTGGGTCTCTGTCAAACAAAATTTTCTTAGGTATGCCATGCAAGCATGCTACTTCCCTCATATAAATATCAACAACACTGGTTTCGTTGTGAGTAATTTTCATTGGAATGAAATGGGAAGATTTAGTAAGCTTCTCCACCACTACCATGATAGAATCATGGTGCTTTCTTGTTATGTGCAATTTGGTGATGAAATCCATTGACACCACTTCCCACTTACACTCAGGAATTGTCAATGTATGTATCAACCCAACTGGGTGTCTATGCTCAGCCTTGACCTTTTGACACACCATACATTTAGAAATGTACTCAAAAATTTCCCTCTTCATGCCTACCCAATAGTATTGTCTCTTGACAACTGCAATTTCCATCTTCAAGATCATACTCCTTAATTCATGATAATTGGTTACATAATTTTTGTTCATGTACAAGAGAATTTCATCATTTCCCAATTTATGATCTTCAACCTTTTGTTTCATTTTACCTTGTTGTAATTTTGTTACTATCTCCATGTACTGCAAATATGCTTTTGCATCCTTAAAAATTACGCCTTTAAGATCATTTTGATACATGATAATTGTTGTATCATGCATCTCATGCACTCTCATGTTGAGTGCTTCAACCACTTTGTTCTCTTTTCCTTTGATGTGCTTGATATCAAAGTCATACTCACAGGTAAACTCTAACCATATAATTTGTCTATCATTTAGAGTTGGTTGATCAAATAGATATTTCATACCATTATGTTATGTCCTCAACTCGGACCTTTTTCCCATGAGGTAGTTCCTCCACTTCTTCAAGGTATCTACTATGGCTACCAACTCCAAATCATGAGTGGCATAGATCCTTTCATGCTCTTTCAATTTTGTGGATTCAAAACATACCACAAAACCATTTTGACTGAGGACTCCACCATGTCCTTCTTTGCATGCATTTGTGCAAACCATCAAATCCTCATTAGGATATGGAATTCTTAGAATTGGAGCATTGGTTAACAACTTCTTCAATTCCTGGAAGCTCCTTTCACATTCTATTGTCCATTGAAACTTCACCCCCTTCCTTTGCAAAGAAGCGATTGAGTGAGCAATCCTTCAAAGCCCTGCAATGAATCTTTTGTAGTAGCCAACTAGATCCATGAAGGATTTGATTTCTATCACATTCTTAAGTGTTGTCCACCCTTTAATACCTTCAATATTTTCAAGTTCCGATGCTATCCCTTCTTTGGATATGATATGCCCCAAATAGTGAATTTGGTTCTAATAAAATGAATACTTGATCAATTTTCCATATAACTCGTGTTCTCTTAACACTTGTAACACCATATTCAAGTGATGCTCATGTTCTTCTTTTGACTTGGAATATACAAGGATGTGATCCAAAAATACAATGACAAACTTGAATAAGTATTCCTGGAAGACACCATTCATTAAGCACATGAAATCATCTGGTTCATTTGAGAACCCAAATGGCACCACTGTGAACTCGTAATGACCAAACCTTGTCTTGAAGGAAGTCTTGTTGATGTCTTCATATATGATCCTTACTTGATGGTATCCTGATCTGAGATCAATACTTGAGAATATCCTTACATCCTTTAACTGATCAAAGAGATCATCAATCCTTGGCAAATGATACTTGTTCTTTATAGTTAATTTGTTCAATTGTCTGAAGTCAATACACAATCTTAATGTCCCATCCTTATTCTTTACAAATAAAACTGGGGCACCCCAAGGTGACACACTTGGGCATATATACCCCTTCTTGAGAAGTTCTTCAAA
>SNQJ01S0026744.1:19818-45063 GCA_010110895.2 Picea sitchensis | reverse complement strand
TTGGGCTTCACTTTTAAAATAACATGTTCCCCCACTTTAAATTCTCTAGTTGTCCTATTCTTATTTGCATAATGTTTTTGTCTATCTTGAGTTGCTTTTAAATTCTACTTAATTCTAACCATCTAGTCTTACATATCCTTGAGCAATTTTGGCCCAAGTACCACTCTGTCTGTTGGGTTGTCCCAACTCACTAGAGTATTTCATTTCCTTCCATACAATGCTTCAAATGGGCTCATTTTAAATGAATCTTGATACCCATTATTATAGGAAAACTCAACCAAGTGCAAGTATTATTCCCACGTAGATGGATTATACATCACATACATCCTAAACATGTCTTCAATTACTTGGTTGAGTGTCTTTGGATGCTCCTCTGACTGTGGATGGTATGACGTGATAAAGTTCATATTTGTACTAAATCCTTTAAACAATCCCCTCCACACATTTGAAGTAAACTTTGAATCTTTGTCTAAGACAATTGCCTTAGGTATCCCATGCAACCTAGCAATCTCCCTCATGTAAATTTATGCAATATTTGTTATTCTATGAGTTGTTTTTACAGGAAAAAAATGAGAAACCTTTTTCAATTTATCAACCACTACCGTGATCAAATCATGTTGTGTTGTTGTCCTGGGCAATTTTGTTATAAATTCAATGGTTACCACTTCCCATTTCTTCTCTGGAATTGGTAAGGGTTGTATCAAAACTGCTAGGTGCCTATGCTCAACCTTCACTCTATGACATTCCATACATCTGATGATGTGATGAACAACATCCTTTTTCATTCCCGACCAAAAGAATTGTCTTCTTACCACTGTAATTGTTTTTCGGTAACCAACATGTTCAACATATGGAACATTATGCATTTCTTTTAATACCAAATTCACGAGTTCTCTGGAACTAGGAACATAAAGTCTATTTTTATGAATAAGTAATCCATCTTCCTTCATATCATACTCTTTCATTTTTTGTTGTACATCTTCTTGTTGTAAGCTTTCCTTTACTTGTAGGTAATGTTGATCTATAACAAAAACATCTAAAATTAGGCTCTTCAAGTATGACCGATGCATACTGACAATTGTAGCATGCATGAGATGTACTCTTCTACTAAGTGTATCAAAAACATTATTTTCTTTTTCTTTCATATTCTTGATGTCAAATTTGTATTCACTTAAAAATTCCATCCATCTCGTTTTCCTGCCATTCAAAATTGGTTGTTCAAAAATGTATTTTTAGACCACAGTGGTCTATTCTTAATTCAAATATCTTCTCCATGAGATAATGTCTCCACATATTCAATGTGTGAACAATGGCAGCAAGTTCCAAGTCATGTGTGGCATAGTTCCTCTCATGTTATTTAAGATTTGTAGACTCATAACCAATGACATGTCCATTTTGAGTGAGGACTCCACGAAGTGCTTCCTTGTATGCATATGTACATACCACAAAACTTTCATTTTGGTCAACACTATTTAAAATAGGTGCCCTAGTAAGTAATTACTTCAACAAATTAAATTTCTCTTCACACTCAGATGTCCATTCAAATTTAATTCCCTTCTTTTGCAGAGAAGTGATGGGATGAGAAATCTTCGAGAACCCTTATATAAACCTTCTTTAGTAACCGGATAATCCCATGAAAGATCTAACTTTTGAAACATTCCTAGTTGTTGTCCATCCTCTAATGGATTCAATCTTCTTTGGATCCACTGCTATACCTTGTTCTGAAATAATGTTTCACAATTAATGGATCTATTCTTGGTAAAAATAACACTTAGTCTTCTTGGAATACAACCGATGTTCTCTCATCATTTGCAATACCAGTCTTAGGTGATGTTCATGCTCTTCTTCAGACTTAGAATATACAAGTATGTCATATAGGAATACTATGAAAAACTTATCCAAATAATCTACAAATATTCCATTCATTAAGAACATAAAGACAACTGGTGCATTGGTAGTCCAAATGGCACCACTATAAATTCATAATTCCCATACCTGGTTCTAAAGGTTGTCTTATTGATGTATTCTTCTTTGATTCTTACTTGATGGTACCCTGATCTCAAGTCTATCTTTGAAAATATCTTTTCTCCTCTTAGATGATCGAAAAGGTCATCAATTCTAGGTAGAGGGGACTTGTTCTTTACAGTGGACTTATTTCGCAGTCAAAATTCAATACAAATCCTCAAAGTTCCATCCTTATTTTTGACAAAGAGTATTGGTGCTCCCCAAGATGAAACACTTGGACATATGTATCCTTTCTTCAACAATTATTCCAGTTGCATTTGTAATTCTTTTAATTCTGGTGTACTCATTATGTAAGTTGTTTTTGATAATGGGGAAACTCGTGACACTAAATCAATAGAGAAATATATCTCCCTTTTTGGTGGAAACCCTCGTATTTCTTGGAATATATCATCAAATCCTTATAGTACCGAAAAATATTCCAGGCTTGGCCCCTTTTTATTTTATGGCTCCTCCACATGATCTACATATAATTGAAATCCTTTTCTAAAACACCTCTTCAGCTGTAAGGATGAAACCTCTCTTATAGAGATGGGTCTTGGAACTCCTCTGATAGTGCTCTATTTTCCATCTCCATCAAGACATGTAAATGTCTTTATATGACAATCTAGGACAACATGATGATTTTCCAACCAATCCATTCCAATTAGAATATCATATGTTCACACACCCAAATTCTGCAAAATGTGCAAGATACCATTTTGTTAGAATTATGCATATATAAAATAAAAAGATGAGAAATAATGCTATAGGTAATTTTCTTCTCAATTCATGAAGAAATATCACAATTATCCAAAATAGAATGATTTCAGGCCCTTCTCCTCTAAATCATCTTTCAACGACTAAAATCTCACCCCAATCATATATTGGAGTTGAAAGTTAGAGCTCCCTAAAAAGACCACTTTCATCCCCCTTAGTTGATACATAAATTGAATTCCATTGAGGCGCCTCCTTTAAACCATGCCCCCAAGTGACCATGGCTCAAAACCATAGGCTTAATCCTTCCTTAGTGCCTTGCTCTGTGTTCTTCTGCACAGGATCTTGTCTGAACATTATAAATGAGGGTTGGGTTACCTCCCAACACATTTTTTCCTTATCATGAGACCGACGTTGGGACCAAGTCCTTTAGAATTCAGACTTCAACTATTATCTATTGTCAAATTCCAATTTATCTTGGAGCTACACTTCATTAAAGTATTCACTAAATCCATGAACAAAAATCAGACGATCGAGACTTGATCTCTTGTTGAATGGAAAACCCTACCCCCAACTAGAGGCTTTAATGGAGATCAAATGTTGTGACTTAGTCAAAAGTTGATATTGACGAATCTCTGCCAATTCAGAAATTCAATGCTTTGGGGCTCTGGGCTATTCATTATTCGTGTCTCTCAATTTCCCTAGAGTTACAATTCTATGAAGTACTTACCTTCCTCCTCCTTCTTTATTTGACGGTCGAGAGAGGTCCTGAAGGGAGATCAGATCGACGACCTACGTACCTTCGAGAATTCAGGCTTCGACAATTCTCACTGACAGAAACTTGGACACCTTCAGAGTCACATAATCCCAGAGATGACACAACACACTGGCATCACCTAGGGTGATGTGGACCCGTGGCATCTGTGCCATGTGTCACTAAAAAATGGACAGATCGAGGTCCAAAGGTGTAATAGACCCAACCATCCAAGCGCGGCCATGCTACTACAATTATTCTTTATTCAAGATCATTTGTAGCCTCCCCATCCAACCTAGGGTTAGGCCATGCCACCTTATAGAATGACTCACTTTCATATGTGGAAAATATCATACTTAATAAATTAAAAGAAAACATCTATTTTTTGTTAACATACACAAAAGTACATAGAAACATATAGTAAACAAACACATGTGTAACATACAACATGTAATGAATCATATATAAAGAGTACTCATCTATTTAAGAAGGCCACCAAATACGTGCAGACCTTCCATGAACCTCCCAGCATTATACCATGTTGTTGCAATCTATCAGCAATGGGTCACCCCTGAACTGGGACTAAACTCCATCTAGAGTAAAGGGAAATCTAGGCTAGGTTGAGGTTACAAGGTTCCCATGAAGGATTTTGTCCCTAGAAGTCCACTCACATCCACATATTATAGTACATCATTCCCCACATGCCTATCCCACCCTAGGGAGTGTGCCCCTTCTCTGCTCGACAATCCTTCAGCTTCCCCACTCCCCTTCCATAGCTTCAACTACATGTCAGACAGGAAGTTTAAGAGAACTACAACTGTCATGAGGCTCCCTCTAGGAAAATCACTTCCCCAACAACCTCTCCCATCTGGAGAGATTTTCTCACAGGCCTAAAAACCTTCTTATTCAATCCAGCTCCCAAGCCAATCCATTCATGGTAATAAAAACAACAAAATCGGGTATGGGCTATGATAATGACAACAAGACACACCAGTCCACAGAAAAGCATGGGAAACAACAAAAAAATGGTTCGGGTGTGATGTGGCTAAGGAAATATGTAGTCATGCTATGCTTTACAAGATTAAAATGGGTTATCTTCATAGGGTTTGTAGGTTTCATATCTTGCAGGATTGCTACAGAGGTCAATGATGGAGGGGATGGCTCAATGCATGAGTCTGTGAGTGTGTGGGAATCATGGAAAGAATAGTAGAGAGAACCCCCACAATGAACTGATTTCACCAAATAAGAATGCATGTCCCAAATCAAACACCCATCTTCATGAATCTGTATGAGTTCCACTTATCATTCGTTCCCCTTCCCATAGGAACTTAGGATAACTTTAGTTATTTCCCAAACCTTAGTCTCTAGGAAATAATAGTATAATATTATTCCCTTAGAGATAATCCCTCTAGATTATCCCCTTTTCCCATCCTCTTAGCCCTTTTCCTTTCCCTACCTAATGGATCTTAGTCCCCCATAACTCTTTCTTCCTGGTCGGTCTACACACAGTGATTGATTTATATTAATGATATGAGTATTTACATATACAAAAATAGGCTCGTTAGCTTTAACATCTAGGCTCTCTAGCCTAATCATCACATAAGACTCATAGCTTATAATCACTTGGCTCACCAAACTATAAGCATAATTATAGTTCAGCAGGGGCTCGGACTTGGGGTATTACAGTCCTCTCCCCTTATTTATGCATTGTCCTCGATGCATCATATTTATATATTACAACAATATTTTCAAAAATATTCAAAAAGATGTGGGTTTTTTTCCCACATGGCCTCTTCGTGCTTCCGCGTTGCATCCTTAAGACTGTAATAGGTCCATTGGAACTTTACTAACCATATGGCTCAATTCTAGAGTTGCTTGATTTTCTGGGCCAAAATCCATACCGGATGCACTTGGAAAGTGTCATCTTGCTCCACCTATATGACATTCCAATCAATAACATGATTAGCATCAGGTATATATTTCTTAAGCAATGATACATGGAATACATTATGAATGTTCATATATGCAATTAATGCAAGCATATAATCTATAGGCCCAATCCTTTCTAGGATTTCAAATGGCCCACAGTAATGAGCTGCCAATTTGGAATAGTTTCCCAACTTCAGGGAACTTCTATTAGCCTTCACTTTCATAAACACATGATCGCCAATACATAATTATCTATGAATTCTTCCCTTATCAACGTATCTTTTATTCCTATCTTTAGAAGCCTTTAAATTATGATTTATCTTTGACATCTTCTCTTCTATTTCCATGAGCAACTCTAGCCCAACCACTGCTCTATCAGTTGGGTTGTCCCAACTTGTTGGTGTATTTCACTTTCTTCCATAAAGTTCCTCAAATGGGCTCATATTTAGAGATTCTCGGTGCCCATTATTGTAAGCAAATTCTACCAAATGTAGATAGTCTTCCCATTTAGATGGTTTGTCCATCATGTACATTCTTAGCATATCCTCTATCACTTGGTTCACCCTCTCTGTTTTTTCATCAGACTTGAGATGATAAGCTGTGTTGAAGTTTAGATTTGTTTTGAACCCTTTGAATAATCCCTTCCAGAACTTTGAGGTGAACTTTGGGTCTATGTCAGACACAATTTTCTTAGGTATTCCATGCAAGCGTGCTACTTCCCTCATATAAATATCAACAACACTGGTTTCGCTGTGAGTAATTTTCATTGGAATGAAATGGGAAGATTTAGTAAGCTTCTCCACCACTACCATGATAAAATCATGGTGCTTGCTTGTTATGCACAATTTGGTGATGAAATCCATTGACACCACTTCCCACTTACACTCAGGAACTGGCAATGTCTGTATCAACCCAACTGGGTGTCTATGCTCAACTTTGACCTTTTGACACAGCATACATTTAGAAATGTACTCAACAATTTCCCTCTTCATGCCTACCCAATAGTATTCTCTCTTGACAACTGCAATTTCCCTCTTCAAGATCATACTCCTTAATTCATGAGAATTTTTTACATAATTTTTGTTCATGTACAAGAGAATTTCATCATTTCCCAATTTATGATCTTCAACCTTTTGTTGCATTTTACCTTGTTGTAATTTTGTTACTATCTCCATGTACTGCAAATATGCTTTTGTGGACTTAAAAATTATGCCTTTAATATCATTTTGATACATGATAATTGTTGTAGCATGCATCTCATGCACTCTCATGTTGAGTGCTTCAACCACTTTGTTCTCTTTTCCTTTGATGTGCTTGATATCAAAGTCATACTCATAGGTAAACTCAAACCATATAATTTGTCTAGCATTTAGAGTTGGTTGATCAAATAGATATTTCATACCATTATGTTATGTCCTCAACTTGGACCTTTTTCCCATGAGGTAGTGCCTCCACTTCTTCAAAGTATCTACTATGGCTACCAACTCCAAATCATGAGTGGCATAGAGCCTTTCATGCTCTTTCAATTTTGTGGATTCAAAACATACCACAAAACCATTTTGACTGAGGACTCCACCAAGTCCTTCTTTGCGTGCATCTGTGAAAACCATCAAATCCTCATTAGGATATGGAATTCTCAGAATTGGAGCACTAGTTAACAACTTATTCAATTGTTGGAAGCTCCTTTCACATTCTATTGTCCATTGAAACTTCACCCCCTTCCTTTGCAAGGAAGCGATCGAGTGAGCAATCCTTGAAAGCCCTGCAATGAATCTTTTGTAGTAGCCAACTAGACCCATGAAGGATCTGATTTCTGTCACATTCTTAGGTGTTGTCCACCCTTTAATACCTTCAATATTTTCAAGGTTCATTGCTATCCCTTCTTTATATATGATATGCCCCAAATAGTGAATTTGGTTCTAATAAAATGAATACTTGATCAATTTTCCATACAAATCGTGTTCTCTTAACACTTGTAACACCATATTCAAGTGATTCTCATGTTCTTCTTTTGACTTGGAATATACAAGTATGTGATCCAAAAATACAATGACAAACTTGAATAAGTATTCCCGGAAGACACCATTCATTAAGCACATGAAAACATCTGGTTCATTTGAGAACCCAAATGGCACCACTGTGAACTCGTAATGACCATACCTTTCCCTAAAGGAAGTCTTGTTGATGTCTTCATATATGATCCTTACTTGATGGTATCCTGATCTGAGATCAATATTTGAGAATATCCTTGCATCCTTTAACTGATCAAAGAGATCAACAATCCTTGGCAAATGATACTTTTTCTTTATAGTTAATTTGTTCAATTGTCTGAAGTCAATACACAGTCTTAATGTCCCATCCTTATTCTTTACAAATAACACTAGGGCACCCCAAGGTGACACACTTGGGCATATATACCCCTTCTTCAGAAGTTCTTCAAACTCCATTTTTAGTTCCTTCATCTCTGGTGTACTCATCCTGTAGGGAGTCTTGGATAATGGAGTTGCTCCATGAATTAAGTTTATAAAGAAATAAATATCTCTCTTTGGGGTTACTCCTCGTATCTCCTTGAACACATACTCAAAATATTTCAGGACTACGTGATCCTAAATATTTGGCACCTTATCCTTAGGTTATTCTTCCATATGAGTTGCAAATATTTGGCAACCCTTCCTCTAACACTTCTTTAGCTTCATTGTTGAGATCTATTGGACAGTAACTACTCTAGGAATTCCTTGGAATGTTCTTGGGTTCCCTTCCTCATTCAGTCAAGTAAATGCCTTGTTTTGACAGTCCAAGACAACATGGTGTTTGCATAACCAATCCATACTAATTAGATAGTCATATGAACACAAGGGAAGGATGTTCAAATATTCCTTGGTACTTATCCCATTCATGTCCACTGGACATGATATAACCAACTAAACAACTTTTCTCTTATCTCCTATAGCCAGTTGCACTGTAACACACCCACTACGGCATAGTAAAATTTTCTCTTTTCTTCAAGGGATAGAATCCTCAAAGTCCTACGGGGGCCTAGCGCAGGCTAGTTCCTTCCTTGTCCACCTCCACGTGATCTTGGGTCATGATCACAGGCTAAACAGGTATGGCATTTTTTTGCTCTTTGTGACTCAGCGCTACTAGAGCGTCAAGTCTTTCGACTCTACAAACCCCGACACGGTGAAGCACCGAACCCCAACAGGACTAGCGAGTGGCAAGTTTCCCCCTTGGGGTCTTGTCCACATGACCCTATCCCATGTCTACGGGCTTAATCTAGCCAAGCACTTATCGACTTTTCGCTACTCACAACCTCGTAGGTGGAAGCGTCAAGCTCTCATGCTCTTCTTCTCTGAAATCCCAAGACGCGAAAGTCAGCAATGGTTGACTTCCTCTTCGTGCTTCTCGCAACTCGCAACCTCGTGAGTTGGAGCATTGAGCCTTCATGCTCCTATCTCACAATTCCCTGAGATGCGAAAGTCAATAATAGTTGACTTCCTTTCCGGGCGACACGTGCCCACCTGTCAATCACATAGGCCCCACCTGATGGATGTGCCATGTGTTCTCACGAGCCTGGGCTCTCAGCACTTCGGGACTTCTACGGTCAAAAGTGACCCCTTCCAACCTCTGAATGCACGATATGAACGATAAGTCCCTGATCCAACTGTCCTCCCACGTTCTGGATCCAACGACTATCGTTGCTCCTAGCGATTTATCCACTCGTGACTTCGTGAGTTGGAGCACCCAACCCTTGCGCTCTCTCCTTAAGAAACCCCAAGGTGCGAGAATTCAATAGAGCATTGACTCCATTCTCCAGGAAACGCATGTCTGCTTGTCATCCACATGGGCCCCACCTTGTGGTTCTTCCACGCGTTCCTCACTTGTGCCTCATCTCTCGACACTTCGCGACTTCTACGTTCGGGACGAGGTCCACTCAACCTCCGATCCTCCGAATGTGTGATACACGTGGTGAGGCTCTCATCCAATAGTCATTCGTGTCCTAGATCCTACGGCTGTCGCCACTCTTCACGATTTTGTGACTTTGTGACTTGAGTTGTTGGGCGTTTGTGCTCCTTTCTTACGAGAACCCGAAGTACGAGAAGTCAACAGGATGTTGACTCCCGTTTCAAACAACACATGTCCACCACCTGTCACCACTTCTCCCTATCTCTGGGCATCTTATCATCACACCACCTATCAACCATGTGGGTCCCACCAAGTCGACGTGCCACATGTTGTAAAATCTCTCACAACTCGCAAGCTCATGACCTCTATAGTCGAAACTGACTCCCCTCAACCTCCAAGATCCCGATATGCGATATGGCAAGGAGGTCCTGACTCAATCGATTGCTCCTACTTCTCTCTATTCAGGACTTCGCGACTCCAAGGATTTGGTCTTCCACCTCCAAACTCACAAATCCCTGATATGTGAGGTATCGAGACGTCAGATCCTACAACTGTCCTTCCTCTTTGATCAATGGCCCAAATCACATTGCGATCTCGCGACTCAGGACTTCGTGACTCCAAGAGCCTGGTCTTCCACCTCCAAACTCATGAATCCCCGATAGGCAAGGTATCGAGACGTCAGATCCCATGGTTGTCCTTCCTCTTTGATCAATGGTCCAGATCACATCATGATCTCATGACTCGAGACTTCGTGACACCAAGAGCCTGGTCTTCCACTTCCAAACCCACGAATCCCTCATACGCAAAATGGTCAGATCTCTGCCACCTGTCCTTCAACATGGGCGGTCCCGATGTCTTCGGGACTTTTGGGACGTAGTTGAGTTCACCCTCTTTCCTAAGTAAAGTTTAAGATCGATGGCTTATAGAGATCCGATGGGTCCCTGGGATCTATGGTCCAGGATCCCATAGCTATTTGCGACGACTGAAAGGACGAGGTGTTAATGCCTATGCTCCTTCTCTAGATCCGTCAGTGTTGGCAGGCTTGGGGTATTCTTGAAAGGATTTTGACCATTCATTTACCAAGCGATAGGGTATTTTCTTTCTATATATGAACTCACTATCCCTTCCGAGCTTGAATCATGAAGTTCAAACTCTCGAAACTTCAGGCTCCCATGACCTCGAGACCTTAGAAAACTACTCTTTCTTGCATAAGGGTTCCAGACCCGGATTGCATGAACCCTTACACGGTTCTTGGGCAATTATCCCTGACCTTAATTGAGTCTCTGGTAAGGTTCAGTATGGTTACAAGGTTTATGGGGTAATTCTCGGAAAAGAGTACTCTCAAGGGGCCTTCCCAGAATATTATGAAAAACTAAGCAAATAAGACGATTCTCAGTGGAGCGAACTCATGTCCCAGACTTAATCATTTGTGCAGAAAACAACTATGGCATGTAAACATACACAGGCATCCATTCTACCGAATCAAACGTTAGGTAAACACTTCTATTTAGAACTATTTACAAGCACATAAAACTGAACATGAGATTATGGCATTAACTTCAAATAACACATATTAGAAATAACACTAGAGGTGATGCAACTACTGAGAGGGGTGCTCATTTCCACCCAACTGTAGGCTCAGCGACTCCCAACGGATTTACCACTAGCCACCCCCGAGCTGAGACCACGATGCTGTGATACTGTGTCTCGGTTTTCCAGTGACCGAGAACGAGGGTTACCCTCCCCCTTCTCTACTATCACTCACTCTGCATATCTCCAGAGTTCTTCCTCCTTCCCTCACATTTGCCCCCTCCACGCTTCTTCCTCACGCATTTCCCTCTTGCGAGGTTGCATGTGGTGCAATTTACCTCATAGTGGTTAGGCCCGAGGCTCCTACGGATGGGAGGTTCTCTTCCCCCATCGCTCATTAATTCCTGAGGAGCCATCTACCTACCATCCTGCGAGTAATTTATTTCAAGCCAGCGAGCCTCTCTTGGTTCTCCGGGCAGTCAAGTCCAAATATGGTATTGGTTTTGGTGGAAGTTAACGCCACCTTTCCATCTTCCTTCCACCACCTTTCTTCAACCATTGTGGTCTCTTTTTTAGCATATCCCCTCTTAGCAGTATTGCAATATATTATTCATAATATTATTCACATTCATTGACCTTTTTCACAAGGTCCATTTACATCACACATTCACATTTTTTGAGTTTGCCACAGTTCTTTGCCAGTATAGTTATTTTTACAAACTGGGGGAAACAGGGTGTTACAATTCCCTCCCCCTTAAAGGAACATCATCCTCGATGATCTTATCTATCAATGTGACATGCATGTACAGAAGTAAACAAAATCAGATATGCATGTCTCATGGCATCTTCCATTTCCCATGTATCCTCATCTGGGCCAAAATGTCTCCACTGCACCTTGACCTGTGCAATGGTTCAGTTATGGAGTGGGGTTTCCTTTCTCTCTAGTATTCACTGAGGTTCTGGTAGAAATTCTCCCTCCAGTTCCACCTAGATCACAGAGCAGTCATTTATATGATTAGCATCATGTGCATATTTCTTCAATAATGAAACATGGAAAACATTATGTGCTTTTACTGTGGGAGGAAGTGCTAGCCTATAGGCTACAGGTCCCACTCTATCTAGAACCTCAAAGGGTCCACAATAACAAGGTGCCAACTTGGCACAAGATCCTATTTTCAGGGAACTCTTCCTAGGCCTAACTCTGAGATATACATGGTCTCCCATTTTGAACTCTCTTGGAGTTCTCTTTCGGTCGGCATAAATTTTCTGTCGGTTCTAGGCGACCTTCAGGTTTTGTTTTATCTAAGTCACTTGTTGTTCCATTTATTTCAACATGTCAGGTCCAAAAGAAATCCTTTTTATGGGATTACTCCAGCTAACTGGAGTGTTACATGGTCTACCATAGAGGGCTTCAAAGGGACTCATCTTTAAGGATGCTTGGTAGCTGTTGTTGTAGGCGAATTCTACCAGTGGTAGGTAGTCTTCCCACTTCTTGGGTTGATGTATTGCGTGCATCCTTAAAATATCTTCTAGTATTTGATTCACTCTTTCTATCTGTCCATCAGTTTTAGTGTGATAGGCGGTGTTGAACAACAACCTGGTCTCTAAACCAGCCATTAGTGATTTCCAAAAGTTGGAAGTAAATTTCGTGTCTCTGTCAGACATCATCTCTTTCGAAAAACCATGCAGTCTGAATATATCTTTCATGAATACCTAGGCAATATCGATTGCCTTACAGGTTGACTTGACGGGGATGAAGTGAGAAGACTTGCTAAATTTACCCACCACCACCATAATGGCATCATTCTGTTTGGTTGAGGTTGGTAATCCAGTGATGAAATCCATGGAGATAGTTTCCCATTTCCATTCTGGGATTGGTAAAGGTTGCAATATTCCTACTGGGTGTCGATGTTCTTCTTTAACCTATTGGCACTCTATGCATTTGGCTATGTACTTGGCTATGTCTTTCTTTAATCTAGGCCAATAAAATTGTTTCTTGGTGGAAGTGATCATTTTCTGGTATCCTGGATGACCCGAGTAGGGTCTTTTATGTAGTTCATCCATAATGAACCTCTTCAAGTCGTCACACACTGGAATATAAAATCTGTTTCTGTAAGTGAGCAAACCTCCTTTGATCATCTGATATCCTTCATATTTTACTTCGGCAGGTTCTTGCTGTAGGTACATGGTCACAGTCTGGATGAAGGGATCTGTTTCTTGTGCATTTTTTATTCTTTCCTTGACATCTGTCTCGTAGGTGCTCACCAATGCTAGGTGAATTTTTTTCATACTTTTGCTAAGGGCATCAACCACCCTATTTTCCTTTCCTTTAGTGTGTTTGATTTCGAAATCAAATTCGCTAAGGAGGGCCATCCACCTAGCTTGCCTAGCATTGAGCTTTGGTTGATCAAACAGGTATCGCAATCCGTAGTGATCTGTCATAAGTACAAACTTTCTTCCCAGGAGGTAATGCCTCCACATTTTCAAGGCATGCACTATGGTAGCCAGTTCTAGATCATGGGTCACATACTTGACTTCATGCTCATTCAATTTTTGGGATTCATAGCAGATCACACTTCCTTCCTGCATAAGGACTCCTCCGAGCCCTTCCTTGCAAGAATCTGTGCACACAAGGAAGTCAACTTCTGGATCAGCGATCTTCAGCACGGGCGCATGGGTCAGTAGATGTTTCAGGGTTTGAAATCTTTCTCCATATTTATGTGTCCACAAGAATTTTTTCCCCTTCTTCTGGAGGGCTGTGATTGGACAACCAATCTTGGAGAATCCTTTTATAAATCTCCTATAGTATCTTGCTAATCCCATAGGATCTGATGTCCGAAACATCCTTTGGGGTAGGCCATTCCATGATAGACCTGATTTTGTCAGGGTCTAACGCTACTCCTTCTTTGGAGAGAACATGGCCTAAGTAATGTATTTTCTTCTGGAAGAATTCACATTTGTTGAATTTGGCATAGAGCTGATGTTCTCTTAGCAATTGCAGCACAAGTATAAGATGCTCTTCATGATCTTTTCTGTTCTTGGAGTAAATTAATATATCATCAATACATACAAGCACAAATTTGTCTAGGAACTTGCTGAGTACATTGTTCATCAAGCACACAAAAGTGGCAGGGGCATTGGTCAACCCAAATGGCACCACCACAAACTCATAATGACCATACCTCATTCGGAAAGAATTTTTATGGATGTCTTCACCCTTGATTCGGACTTGATGGTATCCTGAACTCAAATCAATCTTTGAGAAAATAGACACATCCTGCAATTGATCGAACAGGTCATCGATCTTGGGCAAGGGGTACTTTCTCTTTATGGTTACCTTATTGAGTTGCCTATAATATATACATAGTCTAAGGGTACCATCCTTCTTTTTCACGAAAAGGACTAGTGCTCCCCATGGAGACATGCCAGGAAGAATATAGACCTTATCCATCATTTCTTTTAATTGCATCTTGAGTTCAACTAAATTGGGTGTGCTCATCCGGTAGGGTGTCCTAGACACCGGCACCTCTCCCGATGCAAGTTCTATCGAGAAGTCTATGTCCCTTCTCAGAGGTAAACCCGATACCTCTTCCAGAAACACATCTTTGTATTCTTTCAGGATAGGGTGATTTTCAGGGCTTGGTTTGTCATCTTTGATTGTTTTCAACACCTGTATTGCATATAGGGTACATCCCTTTTAGCAATACTTTCTCAATTGTAGAGCTGATATTTGTCTCACCAAGATAGGTTTTCGGATCCCTTGAAGGGTTATCCTCTCCCCTTCCTTACTTACACATTCTAAGGTATTATGGTAACAGTCCAATCTAGCTTTATGGGTAGCTAGCCAATCCATACCAATCAACAGATCATATGATCCCAGGGGAAATATGTTAAGGGTTTCTTGGGTGGGGAATTCACCCAACATTAATTGGAAGGCTGGTATGACTTTTGCTATCCTCCTTTTGGTGCCATTGGCTAACTATACAAACCATGGCTTGATATGTTTGTGTGGCTGTAGTTTACACTTATCAAAAACTTTAGGGGCTATATAACTCAAATTTGAACCAGGGTCAATCAAAACAGACACTAGATGGGTGGAAATCATACCTTCTAGTTCCACTACTAAAGCTTGGTGGTTGGATTGGTTATTATCCAAGGCTGCATAAATTTGTGGCACACCCCTAGCCACGTCATTGACGGTAGTAGCTTCTTGGATGTTATAAATCCTCCAACTATTCAGTTGTCGGTGTGGATAGTCTCTCAGGAGATGTTATTCTCCGCAACCCCAACATCTTAGAGGTTCTCTCTTTGGGTTATCAGTCTTCCCTGACATGGATTCAGAAGTTTTATTTCTGCTCAAAGAGGGAAAATTTTGTTGGTGTACACTATGGGCTGGGAAGCTCATTCTTGGGTTCTTCTTGTAGTTCTTAAACCCTGGGGATTTAATTCCCCTTTTCTAAAATCTTGAACTATTCTTATGTTTCCATCCTTCGCGAGGTTCTACTTGATGCCCAAACCATTCATGACAATAGGTTGCCTTTTGAATAGTGTCTTCTATAGTCTTTGGCTCATCAAATTCAATTCTATTCCGATAGTCCTTAGGTAGTCCACTGATGAAGTGTTGCACCTTTTCCTTTTCCACCTTGATGTAGGGTACATACCTCAACAAATTAAGGAATTTGTTGACATATTCTTCTATAGTAAGTTGTCCCAGTTTGAGCTCATAAAACTCTTTAGTCTTTTCGTCAAAATATTTTTTCGACAGATACTTCTTTTGGAAGTATTTCTCAAACCATTCCCAAGAAATTTCCTCTTTGTGAACCCCTTTCATATTCTTAAGGTCTTCCCACCAAATGGAAGCCTTTCTGTTCAAGTTGAAGGTGGCCACTTAGGCCTTCATATTTTCTGAAAAGTCATGGACTCTGAAATACTTCTTTAGTCCACGTAGCCAGGCCTTTTCTTTCTCTCCCTTCTTTATTTCACCGTCAAAGGAAGGTGGTTTGGATTTTCTCAATTCTTCGAATTTTTGACCTTTGGAAGGATTTTGCTTCTTCTGTTTCTTTCAGAAATAGGAACTGGTTCTGCTGCTAGAAGAGCCTTCTGAATCGCCAGCTTCCTTCTCAGAGGAATCACTCAACATTGGTCCTTTACCTCTTGGCTGGACATTTTTTGAGGTCCCCCTCTCCATGTGGCCACTGATATGACCATGTTTCTGAGTTTTAGGTTCATGCTGCATTTGTCTTTGTAGATCTGATAAACTCTGCAGTAAAACTACGTTAATTTCTATTTGCTTTTCTTGTTCTTTCATCATTCTTTCATTGTCAACCTTGCAGCTTTGTAATTCGACCATGAGACTCCTCATAGCATTGGCTAGATCTGGAGGGGTCCCTACTACCCTCCTTTCTTCCGACTCTTCGTCTCTATTGTGGGAGCCTTCTCCCACTTCATGGTGAGTCACCATACTATGCGTTGATAATTTCCTCCGGTTGATCTTTTGCTTGCATGCAAGAGGAAAAACGCTGGTTGTTAGTCAATATTTATATTTATTTATAACCAGTACATAATTCATATTTTCACATGTACACACACAATAGGGGTTTTTCATTCTTAACTTGTTTTTTTGATTAGGAAGGTTAAGACAGGGGGTTACTCTTTTTAAGAGTGTTTCGAACGGAGCTTCTACGCAACTCATTCATGAGCCCAAGCAGGCCAAGTGTTGTAACCATGCTCTGATACCAATTTGTAACACACCCACTATGGCATAGTGAAAGTTTCTCTTTTCCTTGAGGGACATAATCCCTGAAGTCCTACGGGGGCCTAGCACAAGCTATCTCCTTCCTTATCCACCTCCATGTGATCGTGGGTCACGATCACAGGCCGAGCAGGTATGGTGTTCTTTCGCTCTTCACGACTCAGTGCTACCAGAGTGTTGAGTCTTTTGACTCTGCAAACCCCAACAAAACAAAGCGCCCAACCCCGACAAGGCTAGTGAGTGGCAAGGTTTCCCCTTAGGGTCTTGTCCACATGACCCTGTCCCGTGTCTACGTGCTTAAACCAGCCAAGCGCTTATCGACTTTTCGCTACTCGCAACCTCATAGGTGGAAGCGTTGAGCTCTCGTTCTCTTCTTCTCCGAAATCCTGAGATGTGAAAGTCAACAATGGTTGACTTCCTCTTCGTGCTTCTCGCAAATCGCAACCTCACGAGTTGGAGCGTCAAGCCTTCATGCTCCTATCTCGCGAGTCCTCGAGAAGTGAAAGACAGTAATGGTTGACTTTATTTCTGAGCAACACGTGCCCACCTGTCAATCACATGGGCCCCACTTGATGGATGTGCCACGTGTTCTCACGAGCCTCGGCTCTCAGCACTTCGCAATTTCTACGGTCAAAAGTGACCCCTTCCAACCTCTGAATGCATGATATGAACGATAAGGCCCTGATCCAATGGTCCTCCAGTGTCCTGGATCCAACGGATATACTTTCTCCTTGCGATTTCACCACTCGTGACTTCGTGAGTTGGAGAACCCAACTCTTGCGCTCTCTCCTTGCGAAACCCCAAGTTATGAGAAGTCAATAGAGCATTGAATCCATTCTCTAGGAAACGCATGTCCGCCTATCATCCACGGGGGTTCCACCTTGTGGTTCTACCATGCGTTCCTCACTTATGCCTCGGCTCTCGACACTTCATGACTTCTATGGTCGAGATGAGATCCACTCAACCTCTGATCCTCTGAATGCACGATACGTGCAGTGAGGCTCTAATCCAACGGTCATCTGCGTCCTGGATCCTACGACTGTCGTCGCTCCTCATGATTTCGCGACTTCGCGACTTGATTTGTTGGGCGTTTGTGCTCCTTTCTTACGAGAACCTGAAGTACAAGAATTCAATAGGATGTTGAATCCCGTTTCAAATGGCATGTGTCCACCACCTGTCACTACTTCTCCCTCTCTCTGGGAATCTTATCGTCACACCACCTGTCAACCACATGGGTCCCACCAAGTGGACGTGCCACATGTTGCACAAGCTCTCACAACTCGGAAGCTCATGACCTCTACAGTCAAAACTTATTCCCCTCAACCTCCAAGATCCCGATATGCAATATGGCGAGGAGGTCCTGACTCAATCGGTTCCTCCTACTTCTCGCTATTCGGGACTTTGCAACTCCAAGGATTTGGTCTTCCACATCAAAACTCATGAATCCCTGATATGCAAGGTATCATGACATCAGATCCCATGACTGTCCTTCCTCTTTGAATGATGGCCCATATGACATCGCGATCTCGTGACTCGGGACTTTGTGACTCCAAGAGCCTTGTCTTCCACCTCCAAACTCACGAATCCCCGATACACGAGGTATCAAGATGTCAGATCCCATGGCTATCCTTCCTCTTTGATCGATGGTCCAGATCACATCGCGATCTCTCAACTCGGGACTTCGTGACTCCAAGAGCCTGGTCTTCCACCTCTAAACCCATGAATCCTCGATACGCGAAATACTCATATCTCTGCAACCTGTCCTTCAACATGGGCAGTCCCGATGTCTTCGGGACTTTTGGGATGTAGTTGATTTCACTCTCCCTCCTAAGTAAAATGTTAAGATTGACAACTTATAGAGCTCCAATGGGTCCCTGGGATCTACAGTCCAAGATCCCATCGCTATTTGTGAAGGCTGAAAGGGCGAGGTGTTAATGCCTACACTCCTTCTCTAGATCCGTCGGTGTTGGCAGGCTTGGGGTATTCTCGAAAGGATTCTGACCATTCATTTACCAAGAGATAGTGTATTTTCTCTCTATATTTGAACTTGCTATCCCTTCTAAGCTTGAATCACGAAGTTCAAACTCTCGGAACTTCAGGCTCCCATGACCCTGAGACCTTAGAAAACTACTCTTTCTTGCATAAGGGTTCCAGACCCAGATTGCATGAACTCTCAAACGGTTCTCGTGCAATTATCCATAACCTTAATCGAGTCTCTGGTAAGGTTCAGTACGGTTACAAGGTTTATGGGGTAATTCTTAGAAAAGAGTACTCTCAAGGGGCCTTCCCAGAATATTATGAAAAACTAAGAAAATAAGACAATTCTCAGTAGAGTGAACTCATGTCCCAGACTTAATCATTTGTGCAGAAAAAAACTATGGCATGTAAACATACATAGGCATCCATTCTACCAAATCAAACGTTAGTTAAACACTTCTATTCAGAACTATTTACAAGCACATAAAACTGAACATGCGATTATGGAATTAACCTCAAATAACACTTATCAGAAATAACACCAGAGGTGATCCAACTGCTAAGAGGGGTGCTTGTTTCCACCCAACCGTAGGCTCAACGACTCCCAACGGATTTACCACTAGCCACCCTCGAGCTGAGACCACGATGCTGCGAGACTTCGTCTCGATTTGCTAGTGACCGAGAATGAGGGTTACTCTCCCCGTTCTCTGTTACCACTCACTCTGCATATCTCTAGAGTTCTTCCTCCTTCCCTCGCATCTGCCCCCTCTGTGCTTCTTCCTCACGCATTTCCCTCTTGTGAGGTTCTGTGTAACGTGATTTCCCTTGCGATGGTCAAGCCCGAGGCTCCTATGGATGGGCGGTTCTCTTCCCCCATCCCTCATTAATTCCTAAGGATCCATCTACCTACCATCCTGCGAGTAATTTATTTCGGGCCAGTGAGCCACTCTTGGTTCTCCAGGCTAGTGAAGTCCAAATACGGTATTGGTTTTGGTGGAAGTTAACGCCACCTTTCCAGGTGCCTTCCACCACCTTTCTTCAGCCATCGTGGTCTCTTTTTCAACATATCCCCTCTCAGTAGTCTTGCAATATATATATTCATAATATCATTCACATTCATCGACCTTTTTCACAAGGTCCATTTACATCACACATTCACATTTTTTGAGTTTTCCATAGTTCTTTGCCAGTATAGTTATTTTTACAAACTGGGGGAAATAGGGTGTTACATGCACCAACCAATATTTCCCATGCTTACTTCTTGGAAATTGCAAAATTTCCACTACCTTAGGATCTATATATCTATGACTAGCTCTTGAATCTATTAAAATAGTAAAGGCATGGTTATTGATTATACCTTCTACTTCAATCATGTGTGATTTAAATTCTTCTTTCTTATTGTCGAGGGATGCATAGATCCTTGGAATACTTCTACCCATGTCCTCCACTATTTTGGATTGTTGTACGTTGTGGAAAACTCTCACTTTATCTTTTTTGTGAGGAAAATCTCTATACAAATGATCTCCTTTAAAACCCCAAAATTGAATATGTGGCTTCCTTAGCCTTTTCCCACGCATCTCAGTCATTTTGGGCTCTCTAGGGGTTTTTTGTCATAGAGAATTGTTTCTTAAGAAGGGTGTCTTGTTCCACTTCTTCCTTTGGGGCATCTTGAACCTCTTCTGGTCTTCCCAAGATCTTTGGAAAGTAGGATTTCCCTTATGTTAATCATATACACACATGGCTCTTCTTATGGTTTCCTCCAATGTCTTGCGATCATAATATTGAATCTTGTCACTGATAAAGTATGGCATCTCACTCATATACCTTTGAGTATTAATGGTCTCATCCTTGATGAAGTAGACATACTTCAAAATTTCTAAGAATTTTCTTTCATACTCATCAATGGTCATGCTGCCCAGTTTAAGTTCAAACAAATCTTTCATCTTTTTGTCATAATACCTCTTGGTGGAGTATCTCTTCTCAAAATGATTCTTGAATTGTTTTCATGTAACATTCTTCTCTTAGATGTGTTGCACTTGCACAAGATGATCCCACCACATGGATGTCTTTCCTTTAAGGTGGTAGATATCAATTCTTCCTTCTACATGAGAAGAATAATTATCCTATTGGAAATATTTTCTCATGCCCAACAACCATGTCTTGACATCTTCATCTTTCTTGTGATCTCTATCAAAGGTAGGAGGTTTGATATTGTTCATTTCTCCTCTCAATTCATCCAACCTATACCTCTTATGGTGCTTCCTAAAAGGAGATGTAATTGATTTGTTGTGTGCTCTCCTATTGGATTGTCTTTGGGAGTGATGGTGATGTCTTCTACTAGTCCTTGATCTTCCCTTCTCTTCAGGAGACCTATGACTTCCTGATTTGCTTGATCCATTCTCCTTATCCAATTTATTTTCAATTCTATCTAGGCTCTTCATTAACTTCATATTGAAGTCTTCTTGCTACTATTTTTCTTTCATAATCCTTTCATTATCAACGTTGTGACTCTAGACATCTTTCTACAAATTTCTAATGATCTCCACCATATTCTTGTTTTCATCTTTTCCTTCTCAATGTCCATTGGAGTTTTTTCATTCCATACCCAAATGGACATCCATTCCTATGATATAATCTTCTTGGATGTAATACCCCTATGTACCATCCATCTCACTACACTTAGTGTTGATTTGATCTGATCAATTTGTTGTTAATTCTTCAAAATGTGCAGCCAACAGAACCTTATCAGGCTAACTGAATCAAAAATTTTATAAAAACATGAACCATTCTCGTTCAATAATATATCAGATTCATTTATCATTATTTTCTAAAATATTGATTGTTCAACCCAATTGTTTGGGTGACCATTTATGTTTTTTTGTCCCAAATCTTTCCTATGACTGCTCCCTTGCTCAATTTTGAGTTCTGAGCAGGAAGTTATGGATTTTTGAACAATTGTGCTTCCTCGGAGGTAATCCCCGTACATTTCTTCTTCTTTCTCAGAGCCAAATTGTCTCTTGGAACTTTGATGGATCCACTCATAAGGTTCACAAACCTTCTTTACTACTTTTGATGCAGGTTTCAATAATCAAAACCCCATGTGCTTCCTTCCTAATCCCTTTTCTTCCTTAAAAATTAATTTTCGGGCACTAGCCCTTTTTCTTTGGCCCACAATCACATGTGACTAGGGGTTGTGACTGAGAACTTAACTGAGAAGTATTTATTTGGAGCTCCGGGACTTCAGAGTTGTTGAGTCCCTATTTTGACATGTATAATTCCCTATCTTACATGTTACAAGCCTTTTTGCCTATGTTACAAGCCTATACTTGACTATTTCCTCTCAAACACATACCTAATGACCTTGGTCATGTTCACAAGAGGTAATTGATGATTTAAATCATGTTTGTTTAACTTTCTTGAATTAATTCGATTAAAGTGTTCTATTTTGTATAGTCCTAATGGTTTGACTCATGAACAACCTATCTGGTACTACCAGTCACTGTGCAATCCAGTACAAAATCCATTCCAGTACCCAAGGTAGTTTTGATATGGTATTATTTTCTCCAAATCCATTATGGTACCAAGTCATGCGCTATTCCAGTATTGTCTGCCTCACATCCATTCTAGTACTCATATTCACGACTGTGCATATTCCGGTACCAAAACCTCTATTTCCAGAATGCACCTATTGGACCAGTATGATGGTCAAGATTTTGAGAAGGAAGTTGAACAAAATCTCCCAAATCAATTTTCTATATTACAAGAGACTCCATCGCTCATGCACTTCGTTTCATGAGGATGGAGTCGATTCCTAGAAATTCGATGTAAATATCAATTGTAAAATCTCTCCAATTGTTTAATGCTTATCTATAGATATTGATAGTATCAACTTACCTTATATAAGGAATGTTGTATAGGTGATAGGGGTGTGGATAGTAAGGAATGTAATGAAGTATGCTATCAGATCCAAACAATACATATCATTTCTATGTATCAAGTAAAGAACTGTCAATCCAATTTACCAGTTGAATTAATACAAAAGATCTATTATGCAAATTCCTGAGTATGAGTGAAAAGCTTCAGTATGTTACTTTCATAAGAGGTTCCTTGTTGGTTCGGCAAGGGCCCACCACCCCAACTAAGGTAAGCCTCCATGTATATGTTCTATGTGTTTGTGTGATTATTTTACAACAGTGTGTGTGTGTGTTAATGATATTTAATCCATTTTTCGAAATTCAACATTGAGTTAATTGTTTTTGGATTGGTGTGAACAATTAGGTGCTAGATCGAATAGATATTTCATTCTCGAATGTTAGAGATGACCATTTAATTATTTGAAGTGTGGGATTGATATCTTGAGTTTATGATTGCAATAGATTTAGTACCTCAAGGGACCAAAAGACTTTATATCTCATCTTCATGCTGTGTAACAAAGTCTCTCAGTTATGTTGAATGTTCCTTGTACTAGTTTGCTTGAATTACATGAAGCTGGAATTGATTTTGATTTCAAGAGTGATTGGAGTTGATTGTTATTGACTGTTTTGATTGCTACAGGAGACAAGCTTTTTAAGTTCATCCCTTTAATTCATGAGCCTGAAATGAAAAGACTTGTTTCTCTAGGGTAGAATCTCTTTGATTGGTTGTTTGTTTAAGTTTCATTAACATTTTTCTCTTCTAAGTTAAAAGATATTTGAAGTACTTAGAAATCTTAGAAACAGATTTTTTATGTTATTAATTATTCCCTATATGCAACAGACTTAGGTAGGTTACTTGTTCTCAGCACATATAGTGTAACAACTCTTTTGATTATGAATATCAGATTGACATTTAAATGAGTGTAAGATATATACTGAACATATTTATGCACCAACATTTTGGCACCGTTGTCGAGGAGTTTTCAACGATAATAGGTAGCATTTTGAGTTTTGATTGGTTTGATGAAGTTTGGATTGGATTAAGGACAATCTGAGGGCAGAGAGAAGACGGTAAGACGAGAGGTAAGAACATGTGCATCCACTTTGGTGGGGTTTCTCCAAAGTTAGGTTGTCCTCCTACCTTTGATAATTAGGAATCTGGGTTTTTATTTATTTTATTTGAATTTCTTTTATGAGTAGCTATAGGGATAATAAAGGTAGATTTGTTTCTCCTAAAATTTCATAAAAGCTAGAAAAGAAAACAACAAGAAACCCTCCCCTTACACTAATTCATCTAAAAATTGTGCAGGAAAAATTCTTCAGAGGAGAGAGCTCAAAAGAAGAAATTGCAACAATTTAAAGGGCACTAAATCTGAAGCCACCATTCAGATTCAAGACATAACACAACAAGAAAGAGAGGAAGCAGTGGTGACCCCATCCAAAGGAGAAACTAGAAAATAAGATGAGGTAGTAATAAAAGAGGCTGCATCTGTTGTTGGAAGGCCACACAAAACCTTGGAACATCTAGAGATACCAAGTAACCTAGTGGTGGAACCATCACTCAGTGGAGAGACCTCACCACCCCCCTACAGGTTGTTTGGAGATATGGCAGAAGATGAGTGAAATACAACTAATGAAATCAAGACATTTGGATTCCCCATACTGGATATCACTAAAGACGTTGCTATGAATAACATTCCATTATCTTCACTTCCTCATTTCCGAGTTATGTCGACAGAAGAACCTGACTCATTTCTATTTGAATTTGACATATTGTGTAGAAGCTATAACTACAGAGATAATGCTAAAAAATTAAAACTTTTCCCAGCTACACTAAAAGATTTGGCACTAAGGTGGTTCATGATCTCGAGGGAACACACCATTTTGTCTTGGAATGCTATGAAGGAGACCTTCCTCCAGAAATGCCAATATTACTGTAGACCTAGGGATGCTAGGAATGATATATTCAAAATGCAACAATCTGAAGAAGAAAGCTTAGAAGATTACCTAGAAAGGTTCTTATACACTTACCAAAAAACTAAGAAGTTTTCCTTAGACACAGCTACAATTAGGACTGTCTTTCTAAAGGGTGCGAGGGATGATTACATTGAAGTATTAAATCTAATGAGTTATGGGGATGTGTACCAAAATCCATTTGTAGACATAACAGAGTATTGTAAAAGATACTCCTGCGGTCAAGCTAAAACTGGGAAAAGTATAAAGGATCCTACCAACAGAATTGTTAAACCCACATATGGAGGTGTCACTAGGATTGAAATGGGAAATCTATTAGAAAAATTCAAGACGGATATCCTAAACACCATCAGTTCCCAACTTGATACCATGAAAATTAAAAGAAAACAAGAGGAAGAAAATGTTGCGTTAGCAATTTTCTGTCATCAGTGTAGGAGGAAGCACCCTGAAATGGAATGTCACCTTAATGTTATTGAAATCTATGGTCTTTTTACTGAGGACCATCCTACTAATGAATTCCCTTCTCTACCTAGACTCAAGGCCATGTTCAATGGAGGAGGAGAACCTGAAACATCCTACCCCCCTAAGAGACCATGGAGACAACAAAACCCTAACATGTTTGCAGACCCAACTACACAATACCCCCAACAGCAATGGGTACCCCCCATGTCTTATCCTCAATGGTCACCACAAACCCAACCTTGGAAACAAGGGTGGAGAGGACCTACATATGTTCCCTTCCAACCAACAAATTTTCCCACCTATCCACAATACCCTTTGAATATTTCCTAGCT
>SNQJ01S0026744.1:0-19808 GCA_010110895.2 Picea sitchensis | reverse complement strand
AATGTACCTCCATATTTCTAACCCAATTATCGAGTTTCTCAGCATTAACTTCGCCATCATACATAGGAAAAACAAAATTTACATCAAGTTTAAGTAATGACATATCAGGCTTATGTTTATGAGAATGTTTTCTTGCAGTAGAATTTGAACTTGTACTTGAAGAAGAAGAAGATGGAGATGAAGTAGATGAAGGAGGAGATTTTGGAGGGTCCTCTCCTTCTTCACTTTTTTCTTTCTTTGAATATTCCCCTTGAAACGGTCTCTTACGTTCCAAGTAATCATTGCACAACACTTTTACCATCTCTGATATGGAAAATAAAGTGTTTTGAAATTCTCTTTAATTTTGAGAAAGCCCTTCTTTCGATGCCATCCTCTCACTTTGGGATGCCCTCTTTCTTGATCCAATCTATGGATCCCCTTATACAAGCTCTCCTTCACCACAACTTATCTTTTCTTTGGTAATCATGCAAACTCAAACAACCAACTATCAACCTGCTCTGATACCACTTGATCTGAAAATGATTTTTTAAATACTTTGGTTAAGTTTATGCATGAGTTGATTTACCATTTTGAAATTAAGAGAAGAAGTTTAATGAAATAATATTACAACCATATAAGAAATAAAAACAAAAAACCATAACACCGAGATTGTTAATGGAATTTGACACAAGTTTTTCTATGTCTCCAGGCCTTTGTCTCAGTGGGAAACACTTCTTATTAATATTCAATGCTTTAAGATTACAAAATAAAGGCTTACATAATATCTTCTGAAACCACCTTTCAGATATGAAACCTACAGATAGGAATAGACTTCACCATTGGTTGGAACAATAAATTATGAGACTTTTGAGTATGAATTCAGCTATGCTTGGCTCGACACCTTGGGATATAGAAGCACTTTTCTATTCAGCTACTTAGATGCAAAAGAAAAATCCATATTCAGACTCCCCATGAAATTATGCAACTTTTGAGTATAAAGTCGACCTGCTTATGAACAGTAACTCGGGACCTCCCCTCAACACAAATCCGAATGTTGAACCCTACCAAATCCATACAGTTGGTATCTTCTCATTTTTTGTTCCAAAAACTTAACTTTTCGGCATTTTTGTGCCCGGGTAAATAAGCCAAACTCCACCAAATCTAACAAGATTCTACTAGATTTGGAGGATCTCTGCCCCATTTGGGTAAATCCACTAGATTTGGCCTTCCAAAAGGTGCCACATAGCACCTCCTCATTGGGTCACGTGTCACCTCACCATTTTCTCGTGCCACATCATTTACCGCCACGTAATCCTACATAGTCATCATATGGACCTCCACGTGTCATTTGTACGAGAATCCACATCATCGTAAAAACTATGATGTGTCAGTCTGTATAGTCAGGGCAGTTTGTCCAGTCCACATCATCGCCACATGAGCACCAAAAATGCCAAAAACACCTGCCATGTGTCATCCCCTAGTGTTGCCATGTCATCATGATGATGTCATCTTCCACGTAATCCTTCTGTACTACCACATGTCGCGTCTGTTCCATGCCACATTATCCTTTCGTACTGCCATGTGTTGCGTCCGTACAGTGCCATGTGTCACCCTACCACATCATCATCTGTACTACCACGTCACTACCATGTTAGCATTTGTACTTCCACATCAAAATCTATATTTCCAGGTGTCATGTCCATACAGTTCCATGTGTCACCTATGTACGGTGCCATGTGTCACTTCTATACTGATCCAAGTCAGCCCTTAAAATGCCGAAAATGATTGCCAAATGTTAGCCTCTAGTGTTGCCACATGTCATGTTGACATCATTTTTCATACTTATGACATCATCCATTGACCATTGAATTTGATTGTTGACTTTGACATGTTTGACTTTGACTTTTTGCATGTTTGACCTAAACTTCAGATCACCATAACTTTTGCATACGGTGTCCATTTTTGGAAAAAAATATATGGTCAGAATCGACAAGATGAGACCGACACAATGGCGTTATTTTCATGTGATTCTGAGAAAAAAAAAATTAGGCCTCACTAGGTCCATTTTGGATCAATGGGCCTTATAATAAAAAATATGGTTGATGAGTTGGAAATTCAATAACCAATAGAATTTCAAAATTTTGGGTTAACCATAATGGTTGTGTTGGAAATATAAAAGTCAAAGAAGCTTATTTGTCACATTTTCATTTGACACTAGTTAACCGCACATAAAACAAATCTTAGAGAAGATCTTGGTGAGATCGTCCTTGATATGATAAATATTCTTTAGACAATAAATATTTAATATTTTATAATACCACTACCTCTCTCTCTCTATATATATATAGGCATATTTTATGATCATTTTTTACTGAAACCCGACCAAAATTTGTTGAAACTCCAAATTTGAATGATTAAGTTTGTATAATTCAAGTGTCCTTAGGGTTTTTTAGGGTGTTGAATCCATTTATGCATTCACCAATATCTATTTGGGTAGATTCTGGTGGAAAAGTTAAAAAATTTGAATGTTTAGACAATGCCAATATTTAATATTTTAAAGTACCACCACCTCCACACATTAAAAAAAAAGATATTAATAAATTCATAGTGGGTCATTTTTTAATATGAAAATTATTTTAAGAAAAAAATGTGTTTATTTTAAATCAATGAGAATTGGATTATTATAGATCTAAAATATAATTAAAATTACTTTTTAATCGGAATGAGTTAATAAGTGGACCAAGTCAATTTCTTGTCTAATATTTTTTCAATCATGGTCATCTAAAAATGTGCCAAAATAATTGGGGGAAAATTACTATCACTACCAACAAAGTCGAGCCCCTGCTGAACTGTAATTATGTTTATAGGTTGGTGATTGAAGTGATTATAATCTAGGATGCTTATGTGATGATTAGGACAAAGTGCCTATATGCTAAGGTAAATGACCCTATTTTTGTATATGTAAATACTCATATCATTAATATAAATACATCGTTGCGTGTAGACCGACCACGAAGAAAGAGTTATGGGGGACTAAGCTCCACTAGGTAAAGAAAGGAAAGGGGCTAATAGGCTAGGAAAAAGGGCTAATATAGAGGGATTATATCTAAGGGAATACTATTATATTATTATTTCTTAAAGACTAAGGTTGGGGAATTAACTGAAGTTATCCTAAGTTCCTGTGGGAAGGGGAATGAATGATAAGTGGAACTCATGCAGCTTCATGAAGACAAGTGTCTGATTTTGGACATGCAGTTTTATGTGGGGAAATCAGTTCGTTGTGGGGGTTCTCTCTTCCCTTATTTCCATGCTTCCCACACACTCACAGACTCATGCACTGAGCCTTCCTCTCCATAGTTGACCTTTGCAACAATCTTGCAAGCTCTAAAACCTAGAAACCCCATGAAGCTAACCCATTTTAATCATGTGAAGCATAGCATGAATAGTAATTTCCTGAGCCATATCGCACCCTATACAATTTGTTTTTGCTTCCCACACTTTTTTATGGATTTGTGTGGCTTGTTGTCATTACCAGATCCCATGCTCGATTTTTCTATTGTTATTACCCTAGCTGAATTGGGTTGGGAGCTAGATTGAAGAAGCAGGTTGTCAGGCCTATGAGAAACTCTCTCTAGGTGAGAGAGGTTGATGACGAAGTGACTTTCCTAGAGGGAGCCTAATGGAAGTTTTGGTTCTCTAAGACTTCCTGTCCGACCTGTAGTTGAAGCCCTGGAAGGGGAGTGAGGTAGTTGAAGGACTATTGAGAAGAGAAGGGGCACGCTCCCAGGGATGTGATAAAAATGTGGGGAATGAGGGACTATAAGCTGTGGATGTGAGAAGACTCATGGGGACAAAATCCTTCTCGGAGACCATGTAACCTCAGCCTAGCCTAGGATTCCCTTTACTCTTGGTGGAGTTTAGTCCCAACTCGGGGGTGACCCACTGTTGATAGCTTGGAGTAGCATGGTCTAAGGATGGGAGGTTTGTGGAAGGTCTGCACACACTTGGTGGCCTTATTAAATAGATAAGTACTATTTATATATGCTTAATTACATGTTGTATGTTACACATGTTTTTATTTACTTTACATTTCTGCATACTTATGTGTATGTTAAGAAAAAGTAGATCTTGGCTTTTAATTTATTAGGTATGATATTTTTCGCATATGAAAGTGATAATTTTTGTAATGTGGCATGGCTTGGCCCTAGTTTGGTTGGGGATACTACAAATTAGATTGAATAGAGAATAATTGTAGAAGCATGGCCCTAATTTGATGGTTGGGTGTGTTACAAATTGGTATCAGAGACCATGGTTTCAACACTAAGCCTTGATGGGTCGTGTATGAGTAAATTGAAGTTATAGAGTGCCAGAAGAGAATTGAAGGAAGACTTGGATAGTATTTTAAAGATCAAGGGGTGTGGCATACAGGGAAGCCACAATAACCATGGTTATTGGCCACAAAACTAAATTGGGGCCGTGGGATCTATTCAGGAGAAGGCAGACCCTTCACAACTGTCAGATCTAGAAAAGGTGCATGACACTTAACCTCCAATTCCTTTGGACTTCGTGAATTCGACAAAGTTTACTTTTTGTTCAGAAAAAGGGGTCGAAGCTCGTAGTTCCAAAGTGCCAGAGTGATATTCAGCCATAGATCATGTAGGAGGAGGAGAGCCATGGATTTTCCCTGAGTAGTTCGACGGTTATGGATTCGAGGAAATTGGTTGAAGTGCATGCAGAACAGACTTCCTCTCAGAGTCCTAAAGTTCATAACTCATCCGAACCATTTGATCAATAGGGACATGTTTTTGAAGATCAATCGTCCAAATTTTGATAGTTCAATGATTCAGAGTTTAGGAGAACCGAGAGGTAATGTTAATAAAATCCCTCAAGACTCGGAGCCCTGCAGTCGCAAAGTTTTGAGAAGTAGTAGTTCGGTGGTTTGGAGTTCTGGAGAAACATGGTGATAAGTGAAGAAATCCTCTGAAGGCTAGAGCTACAAAGTGTCAAAGCATGGGGTATGATGTGGCATGATGATGTCACTAGGGGTGATGTGGACCTCCCCTAGTTGTGCCATGTGTCAATTATAATTGTACTTTTGACGACCTTGTTCAACCAATAGCAGTCCAACACGTGAGGGGCCACATGCCACCATATTATATGATGAAAATTGTACTATGTGGACCTCGAAAAGTTAAGAGGTTCAATAATTCAAGGTTGTGAAGAAATGTGGAGTAGTATTGAGGAAATATCTGACGTCCCGGAGCCCCAAAGTCCCGAAGCTCCAGGAAGCGATTGTTCAAAATTTTGGCATTCATAAGAAACATTGTGTTGAGATGAGAAATATTTCGAAGCCAAGAGCTATGAAGTGATAAACTATGGATTGTGATGGGGCACAATGACATCACCTAAGGTGGCATGGACCTACCTTAGGCCTGCCACATGAAATCTTGTCCCATACCTTTGAAAGGCCCTTTGTACCAATTATTACTCGACATGTGTTGCTCATTGGTGTGACCATGTGTTGCGACCATAATTGTTGAAAACTGTACTAAATGGGGCTTGGGAAGTCTAGGAGTTTAGACGTTTTGAAGTGTTTTAAGGAAGAAACCCTCCAAAGTCTTGGAGCTCTGAAGTCCTGGAGCACCGGAGTGATGCGACATGATGATGTCACCTGGGGTGACGTGGACCCAAACGAGACTTTGGAAACTTGACATTCGGGAGTTATGGTGTGTGCTAGAGTGGGAACTTTTGAAGCCTGAATTGACTAATTCCAAGAATGTTTGAGTGATGTAGCATAATGATGTCACCATGAGTAATGTGGAACTTTTCATAAATTCGGCATTCAAGAGATTTGAAGGGTGATGTAGAAGAAACCTCCAAAGACCCGGAGTCCCGAAGCCCCAAAGTCGCGGAGCATTGGAGAGACATGACATGTGAACATCACCTAGGATTGTGTGGACCCATTCTAAGCATGCCACATGTCAACCTAATTTATTTTTTTCACATGCCATTCATACCAATTAGAACATGACATGTGTCATCCATCAGATTGAGCCATGTGTCTTCTCCTTAATTTTTTCGTGTAGTGCCCTGATATGTAGATGTTGATGAGACTCCGGGAGTTCTTCAATTCAGTGATCGGGGAGAACATGGTAAACTAAATGTAGAACCTTCAAAGCGTGAATCTCTAGAGAACTTCATTGGTTTAGCATTTAGATGTGATAAATGTAAAATATTCGAAGCCTCGAAGAAACAACAGTTTGGAAGTTCTGCAATTCGACATTCAGGGAAAAGGAGGTATGAGGAAGTAAGAACCCTCGAAGCCCAAAGTTCCAAAGCCCCTATTGGTGTATAAATATGTTCAATATATATATTACACTCATTTAAATGTCAATCTGGGATTCGTAATCAAAAGAGTTGTTACACTATATGTGTCGAGAATAGGTAACCTACCTAAGTCTCTTGCATATAGGGAATAATTAATAACATAAAAACTTTGTTTCTAAGATTTCTAAATACTTCAAATATCTTTGAACTTATAAGAGAAAACTGATAATGAAATTTAAACAAACAGTCAATCAAAGAGATTCTACCCTATAGAAACAAGTCTGTTCATCTCAGGCTCATGAATTAAATGGATGAACCTAAGAATCTCGTCTCCTGTAGCAATCAAAACAATCAATAGAAATCAACTCCAATCACTCTTGAAATCAAAATTAATTCCAGCTTCATGTAATTCAAAAAAACCAGTACAAGGAACATTCAACATAAATGAGAGACTTCATTACAGAGCATGAAGATGAGATATAAAGTTTATTGGTCCCTTGACATACTAAATCTCCTGCAATGTCAAGATATCAATCCCACACTTCGAATAATTAAATGTCCATATCCAACATTCAAGAATGAAATATATATTCGATCTAGCACCTGATTGTTCACACCAATCCAAAAACAATTAACTCAATGTTGAATTCCGAAAATGGATTAAAGATCATTAACACACACACACACACACATTGTTGTAAAATACTCACACAAACACACATAACATATACGATGAGGTTTACCTTAGTTGGGGCGGTGGGACCTTGCCGAACCAACAAGGAACCTCTTAAGAAGGTAATAGACTAAATCTTTTCACTCATACTCAGGAATTTGCATAATAGATCTTTTCTATTAATTCAACTGGTAAATTGGATCAACAGTTCTTTACTTCATACATAGAAACAATATGTATCGTCTGGATCTGATAACATACTTCGTTACATTCCTTATTATCCACACCCCTATCACCTATACAACATTCCTTATATAAGGTAAGATGATACTATCAATATCTATAGATAAGCATTAAATGGTTTGAGAGATTTTACAATTGATATTTACATCGAATTTCTAGGAATCGACTCCATCCTCATGACATGAAGTGCATAAATGATGGAGTCTCTCGTAATCCAGAAAACTAATTTGGGATCTTCTGTTCAACTGCCTTCTCGAAATCTTCACCACCATACTGGTCCAACTGGCACATTATGGAAATAGAGGTTTTGGTACTGGAATACGCACAATCGCGAATCTGAGTACCAGAATGGATGCTAAGCAGATAGTACCGGAATAGTGCACGACTTGGTACCGGAATATATTTGGAGCAGATAGTACCAGATCAAAATTTCCCTAGGTACTGGAATGGATTTGGTACCGGATTGCATAGTAACTGGTAGTATCGAATAGGCTGCTCATGAGTCAAACCATTAGTACTATACATAATAGAACACTTTAATCAAATTAATTCAAGAAAGTTAAACAAACATGCTTTAAATCATCAATTACCTCTTGTAAACATGAAAAAGGTCATTGGGTATGTGTTTGGGAGTAAATAGTCAAGTATAGGATTGTAACATAGGAAAAAAGGCTTAGATACAAGGTAAGATAGGGCATTATACATGTCAAAATAGGGACTCAACATTTCCCCCATGCTGAAGGTGTTGCATGTCCTCATGCAACATTATCAAAACTGATACCCAAAAAATTCTACAAAATTGAATCCTTCTCTGTTATTTCTCAGGTTGTAGGATGTTAAAACTAGAAACTTCACTCATCAATTCCTTCTTGATCACCCTAGTGTACTGGATCAATTGTAAGACCTTGTTGATTTTGGCAGAGACCTCTACATGTTGTTCCTTCAATTGTGCATTCTCTGCCTTGATATGCCTATCCAATACCTTGTACTCTTCAACTTCTTGCTTTAACCTCTCAATCTCTACTATCAATTTTCGTTTATTCAAGGACTTGTCTGGGATAGGTGTGATTGCTTCCTTAGTCACCTTCTCTCGGGCTTCTTTTTCTTTTCTCAAAACCCTCAAAGTATTAGCTACCAACCCTTCTGTCTCACTTACTCCTACCAGCCCTTATGTTTCACTTGTTGTAGCTCCACAACCACTTCCTTTTTATGGAGAGCTCAGAATATCCATGGGTTCTCCTTGAGTAGAAGGTATATTTGGAACTGTCGCCTTCTTGGCCATGTTTCTAGTGGTCCTTCATACGGGCAGTGGGAATTTCTTAGATTTGTTAACAGGGGTAGGATTTTCCTCAAACAACTTCCTTTTCTTAATCTTAACACCGGTTGTAGGCCTGGACACTAGTTTCTCCTATGTCGACTTGATTTTTATCTTGAGGCCTTGAGTTTTGACTTCTGGAGTTTTCTTCTATTGGCCAACCCATATTTCTACCCTAGGATATTGAGGAATAGGTTCTGGAATTTGTGCCTTCTCCCTTTCGAGCTTATTTTTATTCTTGCTTGTTACCTTAGCAGTTTCTTTCAATTCACCAACCAGGTTTTGGGAAGACCGAGTAACTTCAGGAGTATTTTTTTATTCTTTAGGGGATTTCATAGGGGGTTTGCCAGTTTCCTCATGTAAAATCTCATGTTGATATACCTCCTCCTTCTTTCATTTCTTACTCTGTGATAGTTGGTCTTTAGGACATGGGACTGAGCTAGATGCTTTAGATTGTGCAGACTTTCTCTTGTTTTGTAAGTTGAGGTCAGGGGTCTTCTCTAATTAGCTATATGGTTCTAATGAAACCTCCATGATTTCTTTAGGAACACTGTCTAATCAACCTCCTAGCTTATAGTCTTCCTCTTTATCCTTTTGAATCAAGGTAGGACTTATTTTTTGGGATTGGGTGGCTTTCCTCTTCCTCGATATAGTAGGTTCCCCTACGACAAACTTTTCTACCACTGATTTCTCAATAGGATGAGATGAGCTGGGTGTAACAATGCATTCTTTACCTCCTTATGTCTTCCTTCTGTCTTTCTTTTCCCTTTTTCTTGAACACTCACTGTGTATCCCTGTCGCGTGTATCTCAATAGATTTGGATATTTTTTCTTGAGTGAAATTATGTTGGAGTAATTGCTTCCAACTACCACCTTGTGTCCTTAAATAATGAACAACCAAAAGTTTGATTAAACCATGGTGATGAAGGCTAGTTTCAGGTTTCTTGGAAACTGACCTCACCCCTCTTTCCATCTTCTTCAAACTCATCCATAGGAAGTGGGGAAAATCAATTTGTGGTCCTCCCTCGAAATGTGATAAAAGATTCAAATGATAAATGAAGGTCACAACATACCTTCCTTCACAGGTGAGAAATTTCTACAAACTTATGAGAATATTCCAATATTCCTCTTTGTTGTAGCTTTCATGGATTCCCTTGGTCCAATCGAGGTCTTGATGTTCTGATTTGAGGAATTTCTGACAGAGTTTCCTATCAATGATCACCCTCTTGAAGTATTTTTCTCCAGACATGGGGAGACCTGTAGCTTATGATATAGTGGCTTCTGTAATTGTTAGCTTCATGTCCCCAAACTTCACACTTCCTCCATCATATGTCTATGTGAAGGCAAGAGAAATTCCCTCGTGATGGCCTTTAAAATTCTCCAAAAATGGCACCCACCCTGCTTGTTCTTATTTTTCCTTGCAAGCCTGATATGCTGTTGTTTCCTTGTATAATTAAAATATAGGCTCATGCTTGTTGACCCCCATGCTAGCTTAAAAAATTATCTTGGGCAGATGATGCATAGACAGAGGATCGAGGGTTGAGTACCGGATAAACATAGACTGTGATAGAGTACCGGACGGGGAAAAATATGCAATGGATACGAAGGCACAGGATGTTTGTAGATGGTGTGAAAACAACAATAAATAATTCTCATCTGGATGGTAAAGCCATCCAGAGGAACCTTTATAAATGGAAGTGCATATTACAATAGTCACTTCGATAATCATGATGATATGGTGAGGCAGGTCGGATCCACTAACGACTTATGGACTCGTGGGAAAATTGGTGTTGGACAATATTCACGGAAGGGTGTGGTTGTTATGATCGAGACTCATGAGTGTAAAATAGGTTGGGATCATTATTCGATATGCTTAGAGGTGTGGTTCGTATCATTTCATATAGTATAGTAGTGAATCATAATTTTATGGGGTTTATTTACCAGATATACAGAGGGAGTGTGAGTTTGATTCGGTATGAGACATCATGACCTTGCACTCTTAATATTTTGGGGAATAAGGAAATTTTCTTCCTATGAAAATATGGTCAAGGATTTTACAAAGGTTCATGAAAAGGGGGTATGTCATGATCCGAGAGAAATCAGATGTTTTAAATGCATATTTAGTCCAATTCCTATAAATAAAACGAAAAAAAAAAATGTTTAATCCATATGTATTAGCACTAATAATTGGACAACAACTTGGAAATATGATGAAAGTTACATGTCACATTCTTACCAGTACCAAATCATCTAAGTACAGAGTTGAAGCTAGTACGGGATCATCTGAGTGCTGGATTTTCTGAGTACCGGATCACCTATGCGTAGAGTTTGTAATTAGTATCAGGATAGCGCAAGGTCCCTTATTCAATCTCGGATGGGGTCCAGTACCAGATAAGAACAAAGATGAACATTGTTTTCTGGTGCTTGAGAGATCTTTAACAAAGATTCTGGTGGTAGTGGTTTGTAGAAACAACTGGTGTTCTATGATCGGATTCGTTTGCAAAATCATGTATATGGAATAAATACCAAACTCAGGAATTCTAAGTTTTGCAAGAAGAACTCTATGGCAAGAGTGTATTATTTGAATTGGATGATCAGGTGTTAAGATTCATAGAGCCCTCTTCTTTTGGAACCAGGGTAATCACAAGCTCCTGCTGGTATTTCCTATTGATTAAAAAAATATTAATAATCCTAAATACTAATTTTCTATGGATTTTTATCTATCCCAGATTAGTTAATGATCGTCGGTATTTTCACTTTTAAAGAGTCTAAAAAACTTAAAGGAAACTCTTTATATTGTCTCGTGGATTTTTCTTGAGCCCGGGCTAGTTCCTGCTCGCCGGTATTTTTAATTTTAAAGAGTCTGAAAAACTTAAAGGAAAATCTTTATACTATCCAGTGGATTTTTCTCGAGCCCGGGCCAGTTCCTACTCACTGGTATTTTCAATTTTAAAGAGTATGAAAAACTTAAAGAAGACTCCATCTTTGAGTTGTCCTCCTTATTTGTCTATCTACATGGGAACACAACCAATTTTTTTTTTTTTGTTAGTTATATCAAAAAAATAAAAGAGAAGCTCTATCTAATGACACACCTATGTACAGAAAATGAATTTATATAATTGAACTTACTGTGGTAGGTCAGCAGGAGGAGAAACCCTCTTTCTTACCAATTGCATTTCAGAACTCTAAAGAACATTTTTGACAAAATCCTCTTTTGATAGAGGCTTATGATAAACCTTCAGTCGATGCTCATTTACAACAAAGGAAATCTAATTCTCATCAAGGGTCTTTATCCTTACTGAACCATTTTCATAAACTGTGTCAATCTCATAGGGCCCCATTCATCTACTAGACAATTTAACCTTAAAAGTTTTGACTCTACTATCATATAGGAGGGCCCAATCCCCTGACTGAAAGGACTTCTTTTTGATGTACTTTTCATGTCATTTGGTCCTTTTCTCTTGTATCAGGTTGGTTCTTTGTAGAGAATCCTACCTTATCTCTTCAAGCTCATTTAACTGTAATAACCTCTATTTTTTATCTTCGTTCAGGTCCATCCCTAATTGCATGCCAGTTCTGAAGGTTTTTACCTGAAACTCTAGGGGCAGTAGTACCTTCTTCCCATACACCAACTCATAAGGTGTATGGCCTGTTGTATTTCTCCAAGATGTCCTGTAGGCCCACAAGGCCGCGGGAAACCTATCAGCCTATTCTTTGTGATGTAATTGAACAGTCTTAGTGAGGATGGCCTCTATCACTTTGTTGGTCGATTCCACTTGGCCATTGGCTTGAGGGTGATAGGGCGAAGAATTTCTTTGTTTGATCCTGTACTGTTCATTAAGACCCTTGAATAGATTTGAGTTGAATTGCATCCCTTTGTCAGTGACTATTTCCCAAGGTACCCTGAAACAAGTGAAAATTTCCTCAAAGAGAAAGTCTATAATAGATTGTTCATTGGATGAATACAAAGCCTTGGCTTCTACCCATTTTGTTACATAGTCTGTGTAAACTAAGATGTACTTTTTTCTGCGGGACATGGGATTGATAGGTCCTACAAAATATAAGGCCCATTTTTCAAAGGGTTCAATCACTACTTGGGCTTGGAGTGGAATTTTCTTGACTGTTGTAGGTTTTCCCATTCTTTGGCAATCATCGCAGCTGGCTACGTATTTCTTTGGAAGATGGTTGGCCAATAATAACCAGACTGTAGGATCTTGTATGATTTCCTTTTGTCAGCAAAATGGCCTCCACAAGGGCCATCATGACAAGCTCTAAAGATATCTTTCATCTCGTCCTCCCGAACACATCTTCTGATTACCAAATCAGGTCCAGTTCAGTATAAGAAATCCTCATGTCACATATAATTGGCATTTAGCTTAATAATTATTTGTTTTTCTCTGGATGACATATTTTGAGGCATCTTTCTGGTTAAAATATAGTTGGCTACGTCTGAATACCAAGGGGTGTAAGTAGAAATGGAAAATAGATTCTCATCCGAAAAATCATCATTTACTGGAGTACTGTCACTTGTATGAATAAGTCTAGACAAGAAATCAGTAACCAAATTATCTCTTCCAGGCCTATCAATGATTCTGATATTGAATTCTTGTAGTAATAACAACCATCTAGTCAATCTAGCATTTGTAATAGGTTTTTTCATTAAAAATCTGATAGTTGAGTGTTCAGTGTGCACAAAAACTTAGTATCATGTTATATAGTGTCTAAATTTGTTGATGGCATGTACTACTGACAAAAAATATTTTTCTGTGATAGTGTAGTTTACTTCAGTAGGTGAGAGATTCTTGTTGACAAAGTATATAGCATAAGGAATCTGCCCTTCCCTTTGTCCTAACACAGCTCCCAAAGCGGTATCTGAGGCATCTGTGAAAATATGGAAAGGAAGACACCAGTTTGGTCCTCTCAAAATAGGGGCACTTAACATCTTTTTTTTCAAGATTTCAAAGGAGATTTGTCTTTGCTCATTCCAATAGAATTCAACATCTTTTATCAACAGTTTGAAAAGGGGGGCAGCTAGGTTTGTAAAGCTTTGAATGAACCTCCTAGAGCAACCAACATGCCCTACGAAACTTCTGACTTCCTTTTGTGAACTAGGGATCTTGATCTGGGAGATAATATCAATCTTGTCAGGGTCTACTCATATTCCTCTACCGAAGATGTGGTGACCTAGAACAATTCCTTAAGTGAGCAACATTATGGATTTTTCATAACTGAGTAAAAGGTTGGTCTCTTTACACCTAACCAGTACCTTCTCCAAATTATCCAATGCCTATTGGAAATCATCCCCATACACCATGAAGTCATCCATGTAGACTTCCACACAATCATTGGTTAAATCAGAGAAAATAACCAAGATAGCCATTTGAAAGGTAGCAGGGGCATTACATAAACCAAAAGGAAGAACCCTATAGGCATAGGTCCCCTAGGGGAAGTTGAATGTGGTCTTATCCTGATCTTCTGGTGAAATTTGGATTTGATTTTAACCACTAAACCCATCCAAGAAAGAAAAATACCTCTTCCCAGACAAAGTGTCTAAGACTTGATATATGAAAGGAAAAGAAAAGTAGTCTCTATAGGTAGCTTTGTTTAATTCTCGAAAGTCCACACAAATCCTCCATTTTCCATTTTTCTTTGGTACAATAACCAATGGGGAGACCCACGTGCTATCTGATATAGGGTAAATGAAATTGGCTTGCAGGAGTTTGTGGAGTTCTTCTTTCACTATATGTTTCAGGGGTGGATTCGTTCTTCTTTAGGGCTGCCTAACAGGTCTGATCTAATCATTAGTGTAAATATGATGCATACAGGTGTATGGGTGGATCCCTTTCATGTCAGAGTAATCCCATGCAAAAGCATCATTTTTCCCTTGAATCATTTGAATCAATTTTTGTTGTTGATATGTTTCTAGGCTAGCATCTATATATAAGGACTTTGTAGCACTGATTTCCATAGCTTGAACAACTGATTCTTTCCCTTCCTCTATTTGTGAAACAATGGCTACTGTAGAAGTAGAAGGGTGCCAAATTTCTTGAAATTCATGACTAAATATGTGTGTGTAGTTAGGGAAATATTGAGGATAATGAATGCATGTTGAATCAACCAAGAATAGAATTAACATTTGTTCTTCAGTTTGATCTTGTACTCCTTTTACTTGTTCAAGTGTCAACAAGCATTGAGTGCAGTCCTCCTCCCCATAGGGATTCTCCAAACAGAGAGGAACTTCAGTGGATGTTTGGGTGGGGGGCAAAAAGATAAGTTTTTGACTTTGAGTGCCATTGGAAATTCTCATCTCTCCAGATCGACAACTAATGAAAGCATCAGTAGTTTCCAACAAAGTTCGAGCGAGTACTACTGGATGTCCTGGTTTGGGGGATTTGGGATGAATTACCAAGAAATCCACAGGGCATTCCCAAGAATCCAATGTAACTGTTATATCGTCTAAACTTCATGTTGGTGTGATGACGAATTTCTCTACAAGCTTCAACAAAGTTATTGTTGGTCTTAGGCGATCTAGTTGCAGTGTTTTCATAGTATTCACTGACATCACATTTAATGCTTCCCCTAGATCAATCAATGTGTTAGGTAAGGCAACACCATTTATTTCTATGGTTACCACTGGGTTCCCTGGATCACTATACTTAGATGTCATTTCTGTTATAAACTCTGATAACTGCCCTACCACCTGTATGACAGGAGGCTCCTTCCTCTTCCTCCCTAGATTTTTAATGCGAAGATCCCTTACAATTTTAGAATAGATAGGTATGTCTCTAATGGCCTGTAGTAGTGGGATCTTTACACATATATTCCAGAGTTCAATCTCTATAATATGTCCTAGAGGTTCCTCAGTTTTCTTTACAATAAGCCTTTTTGGATAAGGAGGATTCATTTTCTGAGGTGTTTCTACTACAAGGGAGTTGGGAGAAGGAATTTCTTGTTGTAAAGGGGCATTTCTTTCTTCATTTAATAGATTATTCATTTATTCTTCTCTTTGAACTATTTGGACATCTATTTGTTCTTCTTGATTTGTGTGATTATCTACTTGTTCTTCTTGGATAACCATAGTGGGATTTGTTTTGTTTACAACCCTTCATGATCTTAATTCAATTCCATTGAATGGAGTTGGTGTTATTACATATGTGGGGAAGGTTTGTACTTCAACATTTTATATAGGTTGTGTTGGCCTATTATTTGGGTTAGGGATAGATTGTGCAGGAATAGGGGTAGGCCAAGGAGGGTCTTGGATAGGTGAAATGTGCATTGGTTGTTTCATATTCATATTCATGGGTAGTACGAGTTGTTGTTGTAACTGTGGGGGTGGAAGAAGAGTAGGAAGGTTAAATCCTGGGAGAAGCTAGGAAATATTCAAAGGGTATTGTGGATAGGTGGGAAAATTTGTTGGTTGGAAGGGAACATATGTAGGTCCTCTCCACCCTTGTTTCCAAGGTTGGGTTTGTGGTGACCATTGAGGATAAGACATGGGGGGTACCCATTGCTGTTGGGGGTATTGTGTAGTTGGGTCTGCAAACATGTTAGGGTTTTGTTGTCTCCATGGTCTCTTAGGGGGGTAGGATGTTTCAGGTTCTCCTCCTCCATTGAACATGGCCTTGAGTCTAGGTAGAGAAGGGAATTCATTAGTAGGATGGTCCTCAGTAAAAAGACCATAGATTTCAATAACATTAAGGTGACATTCCATTTCAGGGTGCTTCCTCCTACACTGATGACAGAAAATTGCTAACGCAACATTTTCTTCCTCTTGTTTTCTTTTAATTTTCATGGTATCAAGTTGGGAACTGATGGTGTTTAGGATATCCGTCTTGAATTTTTCTAATAGATTTCCCATTTCAATCCTAGTGACACCTCCATATGTGGGTTTAACAATTCTGTTGGTAGGATCCTTTATACTTTTCCCAGTTTTAGCTTGACCGCAGGAGTATCTTTTACAATACTCTGTTATGTCTACAAATGGATTTTGGTACACATCCCCATAACTCATTAGATTTAATACTTCAATGTAATCATCCCTCGCACCCTTTAGAAAGACAGTCCTAATTGTAGCTGTGTCTAAGGAAAACTTCTTAGTTTTTTGGTAAGTGTATAAGAACCTTTCTAGGTAATCTTCTAAGCTTTCTTCTTCAGATTGTTGCATTTTGAATATATCATTCCTAGCATCCCTAGGTCTACAGTAATATTGGCATTTCTGGAGGAAGGTCTCCTTCATAGCATTCCAAGACAAAATGGTGTGTTCCCTCGAGATCATGAACCACCTTAGTGCCAAATCTTTTAGTGTAGCTGGGAAAAGTTTTAATTTTTTAGCATTATCTCTGTAGTTATAGCTTCTACACAATATGTCAAATTCAAATAGAAATGAGTCAGGTTCTTCTGTCGACATAACTCGGAAATGAGGAAGTGAAGATAATGGAATGTTATTCATAGCAACGTCTTTAGTGATATCCAGTATGGGGAATCCAAATGTCTTGATTTCATTAGTTGTATTTCACTCATCTTCTGCCATATCTCCAAACAACCTGTAGGGGGGTGGTGAGGTCTCTCCACTGAGTGATGGTTCCACCACTAGGTTACTTGGTATCTCTAGATGTTCCAAGGTTTTGTGTGGCCTTCCAACAACAGATGCAGCCTCTTTTATTACTACCTCATCTTATTTTCTAGTTTCTCCTTTGGATGGGGTCACCACTGCTTCCTCTCTTTCTTGTTGTGTTATGTCTTGAATCTGAATGGTGGCTTCAGATTTAGTGCCCTTTAAATTGTTGCAATTTCTTCTTTTGAGCTCTCTCCTCTGAAGAATTTTTCCTGCACAATTTTTAGATGAATTAGTGTAAGGGGAGGGTTTCTTGTTGTTTTCTTTTCTAGCTTTTATGAAATTTTAGGAGAAACAAATCTACCTTTATTATCCCTATAGCTACTCATAAAAGAAATTCAAATAAAATAAATAAAAACCCAGATTCCTAATTATCAAAGGTAGGAGGACAACCTAACTTTGGAGAAACCCCACCAAAGTGGATGCACATGTTCTTACCTCTCGTCTTACCGTCTTCTCTCTGCCCTCAGATTGTCCTTAATCCAATCCAAACTTCATCAAACCAATCAAAACTCAAAATGCTACCTATTATCGTTGAAAACTCCTCGACAACGGTGCCAAAATGTTGGTGCATAAATATGTTCAGTATATATCTTACACTCATTTAAATGTCAATCTGATATTCATAATCAAAAGAGTTGTTACACTATATGTGCTGAGAACAAGTAACCTACCTAAGTCTGTTGCATATAGGGAATAATTAATAACATAAAAAATCTGTTTCTAAGATTTCTAAGTACTTCAAATATCTTTTAACTTAGAAGAGAAAAATGTTAATGAAACTTAAACAAACAACCAATCAAAGAGATTCTACCCTAGAGAAACAAGTCTTTTCATTTCAGGCTCATGAATTAAAGGGATGAACTTAAAAAGCTTGTCTCCTGTAGCAATCAAAACAGTCAATAACAATCAACTCCAATCACTCTTGAAATCAAAATCAATTCCAGCTTCATGTAATTCAAGCAAACTAGTACAAGGAACATTCAACATAACTGAGAGACTTTGTTACACAGCATGAAGATGAGATATAAAGTCTTTTGGTCCCTTGAGGTACTAAATCTATTGCAATCATAAACTCAAGATATCAATCCCACACTTCAAATAATTAAATGGTCATCTCTAACATTCGAGAATGAAATATCTATTCGATCTAGCACCTAATTGTTCACACCAATCCAAAAACAATTAACTCAATGTTGAATTTCGAAAAATGGATTAAATATCATTAACACACACACACACTGTTGTAAAATAATCACACAAACACATAGAACATATACATGGAGGCTTACCTTAGTTGGGGTGGTGGGCCCTTGCCGAACCAACAAGGAACCTCTTATGAAAGTAACATACTGAAGCTTTTCACTCATACTCAGGAATTTGCATAATAGATCTTTTGTATTAATTCAACTGGTAAATTGGATTGACAGTTCTTTACTTGATACATAGAAATGATATGTATTGTTTGGATCTGATAGCATACTTCATTACATTCCTTACTATCCACACCCCTATCACCTATACAACATTCCTTATATAAGGTAAGTTGATACTATCAATATCTATAGATAAGCATTAAACAATTGGAGAGATTTTACAATTGATATTTACATCGAATTTCTAGGAATCGACTCCATCCTCATGAAACGAAGTGCATGAGCGATGGAGTCTCTTGTAATATAGAAAATTGATTTGGGAGATTTTGTTCAACTTCCTTCTCAAAATCTTGACCATCATACTGGTCCAATAGGTGCATTCTGGAAATAGAGGTTTTGGTACCGGAATATGCACAGTCGTGAATATGAGTACTAGAATGGATGTGAGGCAGACAATACTGGAATAGCGCATGACTTGGTACCATAATGGATTTGGAGAAAATAATACCATATCAAAACTACCTTGGGTACTGGAATGGATTTTGTACTGGATTGCACAGTGACTGGTAGTACCAGATAGGTTGTTCATGAGTCAAACCATTAGGACTATACAAAATAGAACACTTTAATCGAATTAATTCAAGAAAGTTAAACAAACATGATTTAAATCATCAATTACCTCTTGTGAACATGACCAAGGTCATTAGGTATGTGTTTGAGAGGAAATAGTCAAGTATAGGCTTGTAACATAGGCAAAAAGGCTTGTAACATGTAAGATAGGGAATTATACATGTCAAAATAGGGACTCAACAACTCTGAAGTCCCGGAGCTCCAAATAAATACTTCTCAGTTAAGTTCTCAGTCACAACCCCTAGTCACATGTGATTGTGGGCCAAAGAAAAAGGGCTAGTGCCCGAAAATTAATTTTTAAGGAAGAAAAGGGATTAGGAAGGAAGCACATGGGGTTTTGATTATTGAAACCTGCATCAAAAGTAGTAAAGAAGGTTTGTGAACCTTATGAGTGGATCCATCAAAGTTCCAAGAGACAATTTGGCTCTGAGAAAGAAGAAGAAATGTACGGGGATTACCTCCGAGGAAGCACAATTGTTCAAAAATCCATAACTTCCTGCTCAGAACTCAAAATTGAGCAAGGGAGCAGTCATAGGAAAGATTTGGGACAAAAAAACATAAATGGTCACCCAAACAATTGGGTTGAACAATCAATATTTTAGAAAATAATGATAAATGAATCTGATATATTATTGAACGAGAATGGTTCATG
>SNQJ01S0026743.1:65397-80049 GCA_010110895.2 Picea sitchensis | reverse complement strand
TTTCATGCTTAAAGAAGGTTATAGGTGACAAGATCCCAGTTCAAACTATATTTCCATAAATTGACAAGGAAGGAAAAATCATATTGGATCCTGAAGCCATCACTGACACAAGAATTCACCAGCTGAGGAATAGATCCATTTCAAAGTATATTGTTAAATGGAGGAAAGTACCGGCAGAAGATTCCACTTGGGAAGATGAATATTTTATACAGAAGCATCCAGACTTACTCAAGCATTGCAAACAACACTTGTCTCAAGGGGAGGGGCATGTTAAGAACTAAATAGTGTCTCGTTACCCCTTAATTGGGGCATATTACATTAGTAATGTTATTTTATTTATGTCGGCTTGAGTCCATTAGTTGTAATTGTACCTCCTAGTCTCCTACATATACCAAGGAGACATATTCATTTGGAATCACCTGGTATTTGGACATTTATGTGGGGTATAAGGAGGTTTCCCACTCGAAGAGGCTTATTACCTGAAATTATTTCTTTTTCAAGGTGTTGAGTACTTATTTTGAGGTTTTTCTATGTTATATTGATATTTGGTTCTTAACACATAGGACCTCAAAACTTCTATAGAGTGGACCCTTCCTCCTCTGAAATGAGTATCGAGAAAACCTACAGTACAAATTTTGTCTTATCAAATGCATAAACAACATGAAGAAAGTGATTTCAACTCAACTATTTCAAATTGTAAGGAAATCAATAGTCTATTGCATAATCTTGGATTCTATATTATGTATTATTTTTTATGAGGATAAATGATCCTATATATAAATAGAGCTATAGGTATCAAACTTTAAATGTTTATAAGTATTATACGAACAACTTTAGGAATCTTGGAGAAATACATTTATATTTTAGAAATTACATTTATGTTTTCGTTCAAGTATCCCAACAATAATTGAGTAGATATTACATTCTATGATACAAATTAGCAACATATACATTAATTGACCAACCATATATTTAAATGTGAAATAGAGAATCCCATATCTGTTTCAACTATACATTAATGTTTCAACTATACATTAATGCTCCACAATCACAACATGTATGATTAAACATGTCCTATTGAGTTGAATGTGTAGACTTTTTTCAATGATTGTGTGCTGATGTGGACAATAGTGCTAGATGACGCTGGTATTGATGTGATCCTTTCTCAAGAACAACTGGAGGTTTGTTCTAGTATTTGAAATAATACCACAAAATAAATTTATGAATCTTTAAGTGAAAAAAATCTCTCTTCCTATGTTATGCTCTCAAAATACCACTTGTAGATGATTTGCTAAACTATGGAACAAGTACAATACAAAATAATGGAACTCTTTCTCCTCCTAGCATCCCATTATTTAACATATCCCAATAATTGTCTACGGTTAGGATTTTACTTCATCAACCCTCAATTAGTGATCAATTTTGGACCTTCTACAATGTTCTTGAAAATAAATAGATGGCTATCCCCATGTGTGTGATTAAGGGGGCTGATGTGGTATCCACTCATACCATGGTGGTCTACAAGGTAGGTCACCTTGTGGAAGGCATAAAGTTTTCACATGAGCTCCGATTGAGGCATTTTATGCACCATTGGAAAGGTTTAATAGTGTAGAACGCTTTTGAGGGTGTGCATGCAAGTTATAGAAACCACAACCCCCAAAAATGTCGTTTAATGCCTCAAACTGGCTCTAGAAGGTTCTAGACCCTAATTTTCAAACCGAGACCTACCACTAAAATGGCCTTGCAAGATTATTCCTTTGATGTTTTCCACCTAGAAATACAAATTTTTCCTTATCAAATGCATAAACAACACGAAGAAAGTGATTGCAACTCAATTATTTCAAATTATAAGGAAATAAATTGTCTATTGCATAATTTTGGATTCTATATGATGTATTATTGTTCATGAGGATAGATGATCCTGTATATAAATAAAGATATAGGTATCAAACTTTAAATGTTTATAATTGTTATACTAATAGCTTCAGGAATCTTGGAGAAATACATTTATATTTTAGAAATTACATTTATGCATTGGTTCAAGTATCCAAACAATAGTTGAGTAGATGCTACAATATATGATACAAATTAGCAACATCTACATTAATTGACCAACCATATATTTAAATGTGAAATAGAGCATCTCATGACTGCTTCAACTATAAATTAATGCTCCACAATCACAACATGTATGATTAAACTTCAACTATTGTGTTGAATGTGTAGAGTGTTTTCAATGTTTGTGTGTTGATGTGGATAATAGTGCTATATGATGTTGGTATTGATGTGATCCTTGCTCAAGAACAACTAGAGGTTCTTGCTAGTATTTGAAATAATATTGCAAAATACATTTATGAAGCTTCAAGTGACAAAATGTTAGTCCAAACATTTGTAAAAATATTTGCAATGTTATGATAAATATTCTAAGTTAATCCATAGTCTAGAAAACCCCTTATGTGAATACTAAAAATTACCTCTATTACTCCTAATGTGAATCTCATCATAATGGTATGAAGGTACTACAAGATCTATAGAAAATAATGGTAATGAGGAGGAAAAAAAGGTGGATATGGTAGGAAAATATATGCCAAAAATATGTCAAATAATGATCTTGTTAATACTCTATTTCATACTAGTTTGTAGAGTGTTCATGAACACTTTCCCATTCACTACGTTGAAGCTATTTCGGGCATGGACTGTCTACATGGATGCTTACATTGGCATTATGAATTTACTTGACATACTATGCTAGTGGTTAGTGTAGGTTCGAATAGGGTAGCATAACTAGATTTGTTTCTTTAGTACCATTCAGAATAAAGGCTTAGTCTAATTCTAGTTTTATTTTGTTAATGAGGCCACCAAGTTATACATGTAGATGCTTTTCCATTTATTTATTTCTCTACTTCTTTCTAGATAGATGTTTTACCATTATTTACCAAATAGCCTAGTTTTTCTATCAGTCCAAAATTTTGGCTAAAGTATGGGTTATTTTCATAGATGATTTTAGGGGTTAAATTTCGCAAATGGGCTAATTTTTCAGGGGTTTTCCCAAAAAAAGATTCACCAATTTCTATTTTTTTCTAAAAAACGATTCTCCCAAATTCCATAAAATAAAACTATTTTACCTTTAAATCAACAAAAATTTATAGAAAATATATAAAATCCTTAGAACATTGAATATTTTTACAAAAATATAGCCAAATATTTTATATTTTGCATATTAAGGACTAGTAAGATTAGCCCAAATTTATACGTTTTAATATAAATTTTCATCCTTAAAATTATTCCTGGTTATTTGTTTCCTTAATTTAACCTACAATCCATGAGTAGAAGCGTATTTTTTAAATGATATTCTCTTATTTTCTCAAATATACTTACGATATGAAATTGGTAAGATGGAATATCAAATGAGAAATATCCATATAGTTTTTATTTTTCAATTATAGTTTTTATTTTTCAATTCAAACAATGTATAGTTCACTAAGTTTTATAAGGTTAATTTTACAAGAAAATACAAAATGTGTTTAATGGGAAACACATATTAGGTAGTATAACCAATCGATGAATTTTACTATAAAATTGTGCTATAAAAAAGGGTGGATATGTGATAGATGTTTTGGACTAACTCTTACCCTTCAACCTATACTTATTAAACTTAGAATATAAGGGTTTTTAAATCTTAAAAAGCTTATCAAGTCGAAGGGATATAAATAGAAATAGAAATAATCATGTTTGAAGAGTAATGAATAAAAATTGTCATGTTTCACTGCTTTGGTCATGTCATTTTCTATTGGTAATGGCATTATCCAATGACATTATCTGATGAAGGTATTATATATAGGTATGTACCATGGAGAAATTGGTGTATTTGAAAGGAAGACAAAACTTATGCATGAATTACCAAGTGAACAAATATCCCTTGAAGTTTTGAAGAGCTTGTTTTTCGAAATAAAATTGACATTTGTTTAAAATATGGCAATCTTAACATTTCTTTTAATTTTTCTTTATGGATGATGCGTTGAAGTTTTTTACATATCTATTATAGGCGTTCCTCTCTTTAATTTCCTTCTAGATAAGAAAAACCCACCTCATGCTTGAACGGTGTTGCTTATATAGGGATGGAATGTACCAGTGGCTAATGAATTACAAAAGGATATTATGGATATAATATGAAGAAACAATCTAGATAAGAAAAACCCACCTCATGCTTGAACGGTGTTGCTTATATAGGGATGGAATGTACCAGTGGCTAATGAATTACAAAAGGATATTATGGATATAATATGAAGAAACAATTTTGAGAACATTGCATAACATGTGCACAACTAAAATTTAGTTAGTAAAAGATTTAGAAGATATCTTATGAGATTAAAATTTTAGGAAATAATTCACTAGAGAAACCATTCAACCCTTCAAACCCAAGTATTATTGTAGCCCATAGAGTGAAATATATCATACTTGTTATTTTCATTCCATAGAAAAATTTACCACCATGGGTTAAGAAATCGATAATCAAGATAGTCTAAGACAACCAAGTGCTTAAATGGTATAAATGAAATTCTTATCTTTGGTTTTTCTTTTAGACACTTTTGAGAATTGGTTTTCTCATGATACATGTTTGCTTCTAATTTGAATTTAGTGTATAGTATATTTGTGATCATTCTTTTGAGTAACTTTTTACTTGCAATTCATTTTCTACTCATTAAAAATGGATGGTTTTTATCTCCAGCATTCTTTTTCTACTTAGACTTGATTTTATCATTTCAGGTTTTCCTTCTCCTACTATATTCTTCATAAATTTGTTATGGGTTTGAGCTCACTTTTTGTTGGTTTTCTTTGCATTTTAAGTTTCTTGATTGGTCATTGTTTGGTATTTTATCGTTTCTTGGTTAGTAATTGTTTGTTATTTTATCTTTTAAGAAGATTCTTGACATGGATTGAGCATTTATGTTATTTGTATTTATGTAATTTTCACTTTCATATCTCCTTGTCTTTCATATCTTCTTTGTAGCTAAGTGAAGCCTGACATATCTAAGTGGAGCCCAAGAAAATATTATAAGTTGTTAATTATAAAATAGGAAACTTATCAATATAGAATTAGATTACATGGCCCAAGAACATATATCCAACCATTATAATTAGACACCATCTTCTCTTTTTTATTAAAACAAAATTCTGAGCTTGATTTAAGTGTTTTTCATTTTCTCTATGGTTTCTACTTAAATGTATTTCATGTTTGGAAATAATTTTAACCTTGCATGGTGTGTTTGATTGCTAACATTATTAGTAGTTTTATGTTGGGTTAAGTGCAAGAGTTTTTAAAAGCATACACACTTTCTAATATTTCATTTTACTTCTTAGTCATGTCATAAACAAATAATTTGAGGATAATTGCTCCACACTACCTAGAATTAAAAATTGTGGTAGAATTGAGGTTTCCCAAAATGACTAAGGCCCAAAGGATATTGAATATTCAATTAAGTTTTGATCCAAACAACCTAAATATATCATCCATTCATATTAAATGAGTAAACCATGTGAATAATTTTCAATCAGACATCTAATATTTAAAAATTCTTTTAGGGCATATTCTTATTTAGGCATGACCAATACTTTCCTAATAATAATAAGTTATCCCCATATGCATGTAAAACCCACTTCTTCCCCCCATACATTATTAAAAAAAATAAAATTAGGAAAGGAATACAATTTATAAGGGGGACACGTAGATAATTCTACTAGGGCTATAGATGCTTACTAGTAGTGGGTAAAGGTTTGTGATGTTGGGGTGATTCCACCAGGGCTATGGACACTTGTAAGTAGTGGAGAAAAACTGTAGGAAAGTGAAATGACCCTTATTCTCAAAATATTCAACCCCGGTTAAATAAAAACTCTATGACTATGATTGTTATCTCAAACATTAGGTGAAGCTCTACAAGAAATCAACACCATACCTTCTATCTTCCAGAGGAGTTGCTAAATAATTGAAGCTATATGATTGGGGTACTCTATATTCATGTTACAAGTGGAGGACATAAATAATCCATTTTTTTGAATTCTAAGATATGACCCTTCCTAAAACTCTCTCCTACTGTTAAAATGTATGATTGAATAAGTAATGTTTTATAGATTTATGGATTCTCTCAAAGTGTAACCATTTTTTGAGACCTCATCAACCCCCACAAGTTTTTCGGAAAATTAGGGTGCCACTTTTTGTCATTGGTCAGGATACAATTCTTTCTTGTTTCCTTATTTACTTGCAACATTGATTCTTTCTTTTACATGGTTAAGTTATATGGGATTTTTTGTGTTTTACATGTTTGGTTTTGACTTAGTTCTTTCCTTGGGATTTCTTCCTCTTCAAGTCTTTATTTCTTTTCTTCCTCATATTTTTTTCATTCTTAATATTCTTTGTTTGAAATCGCATCGTCCCTGATTTATAGATCAATCCAAATCCTCAAATTGGTCCCCTTGTTACATTTATTTTTGCATCAGTGCATTGATTCCAAAACTATGGTTGTTTTCCAAATCTCGGCCTCCTTTCACCTATTCTTCTCTTCGAATATTTTTTTTTCCTCAATCCCCAATTTCTAAATCAACACTAATTTATAAATCAACCCTAATTTCTCAATCGTCTCTAATTTTGGAATTAGGCCTTGTCCATGTGAACCCCTATCTCGATGTTATGACAAGGACTGAAACTAAAATTGGCCCATATTTTATCTAAGGTGGTAATAAAAATTCTCGATTTGGTGATAGAACCTAATTTAAAAATTATTCCTCAATGTTCTAACTTGATCAAGGAGGAAACCAATGTCCACCCACTTATTCCATTAGCTCAAAATAGGGGTTTCCAACTTAGTAATGTTTCTATATATTTTTGAGTCCTAAAATTCTAGGGTTGTTTTGAGGCCCTAAACAACATTTTATGGGCCCTCCACAGTCACACTATAGGATTTATATAGAGTGTGATGGAAAAATGTGTATTCCTCGAATAGAAATTTCAAATGAGCTATCATGCACCCCAAACGAATAACGTATACAAAAGTTACGCCCTTGGGAAGTTGACATACCAACTACCCCCATCAGGACCCATGAAACTTTTGGTGTTTCATATTCCGGGGTTAGGGTTTTGCATTTTATTTTTGATAAAAAGGCCTCTAGATCCTTATTGTAAACATCGTCATCTTCCTGTAAATGAGCATATCCATCACATCTCTTCTCAGAGATAAGTTTCCCACCATTCTAGCGAGTCATTCACTCTATAATTTTACAGTTTCTGTACATTCTCTCATTAATAAAAATTGTTCATTACTGTATATTTGTTTTTATTGCAATATTTTTGTGTATCTCGCAATATATCTGTATATTTCATTGTTATATCTCTTTCTTCATTTCATTCTCAAAATAATATAGATCGGTCGTATCAGAGAAGGATACTTGTTTTTCATTTCTTATGCATGTCCTCGACAAGGTTAGAATATAGAGAGATGGGTCTCAAGTTATTTTCCCTTGAGGATAATCTCTCTTGCCAGTCCAAGAGGCCTCACACACCTAGGAAGTGTTGGAGATGAAATAGGGAGAAGAAGTGTTGGAGATACTTCACACACACCTAGGATTTATTTTTCCTAAGTTTTTTTTCTATGTTTATTAGTCATTATTCAGTCTCCTATAGTTTAGGGAGAATATTCTCTCCATCTCACTCTTCAATTTGATTAGTTGAGTGGATTCTAGATGCCACATTGGGATTATCACCATGAAATATTGAGATCATAACCATCTAATGTGCATTGTCCTTGGGATCATCACCATACTAGCGCATTACTCATGATTCCATGATCTCCTCCTCACTTCACTTTGTTTCAGTCAGTTAACTAGAGACTGAGAGACTATTTAACTTAGACTAGGTGGTAGTTCACTCTCGTAACTTCTTGAGAGACTAGAATAGGTGGAAGTTTACTCCCATAACTATTGGTGTGTGTCCATATCACTCTAGACCACCGCTATGGCACATTGAATTCTCCTCCAGTGTGCATTAGTTGAGTTATATAGAGTAAATCATGTGTAAATTGGCATTCATTCATTTGGTTAATGAGAATTATTCCATTCTTTCTCTCCTGCTTCTATTTTCTCATATTTTCTCTGTAAATTGTGTATGTCATTTTCTAGCTAGATCTATTCCCTATAGGTTCAACAAATTTACAAGAAGATCCCATCAATCTATTCCTCATGTAATCCCTCGCTCAAAAGAGGAATGAGATGTGGGTGATTTTTTCCCAAATCCTTAAACAATTGTCGATAATAATACACACGTATTTTTCAAGCAATCGATTTGGAGATGCTACCCCATTTAAGGTACAAGTTAAATTTGATATTTCCATACTTAAAGGTCATATTGATGCAGACGCTTTGGAAAAATGGTTTAATTTTCTAGAAGGTTATTTCTTTGTTCATAATTTTTCCGACAGAGAAAAAATCACCTTTGTGCACCTTAAGGCTTTCCCCCATGTCAAGAATTAGTGGGAAACTTACTGGGAGAAACGTTTGATAGAGGAGTCTGGAATATTTGGGGCTGAGACCAATTGGCATTTTTTTATGGATGCGGTCAAGGAGCAATATTACCCCGTGGGAAATTATGATGACCAGTACATGAGATGGACAATGTTGCATCAAAAGAGGTACCAAACAGTGTTGAAGTTCACAAATACCTTCCATACCTTGCATACTAAGATAGGTATCAAATACTCTAAGTGACATCTAGTTCTAAAATATTGTGGGGCTCTACATAGGTACATCCAAACCAAAATGGATTTTTTGGACATCTCATCACTGAGAGTTGCTTATAGATGTGTTGTCAATATTGAGAAGAAATTTAAGCAACGAAACAAGTGGGCATTTGGGTCTGCAAATCCACAACAACCAAAGAATGGTAAAGGTATCCCTAATCCATAAAATATCCAACCTCACGAAAAATATTCCAAGATGTAGGAAAAGAGGAGAAACGAGAAAATTATGAAGGAGACTAGGAAGTGGTGCGGCTTCCACAAAATCCCTTGGCACAACATCGATGAATGTCGCTCAAAACAGTCATTGGTGGTTGAGCTCAAAGAAACAGATATGATCCCAAACTTAGAATATGATTCAAACAATAATAAAATGATATATATAATTGATTCATAACCCACTACTACTGTCGCAACCGCAATAATCCAACCAGAAGAACTAGAGGATCCTGAGGAGGGGAAGCAAATTTTCCATTCACATATTTTGGTGAAGGGTACCCCATTTCATTTTATTGGTGATAGCGGAAGCCATACAAACCTCATCTCAACATAGGTCATCAAGTAATTGGATTTTCCAACAAAACCACACCTACAACCATATAACATCGGATGGATTTTTTAGGGATGAGATCTTCATGTCAGCCAGTAGTGTCACCTCTCATATTCCATCAATCTCTTCAAGGATGAGGTACTGTGTGATTTTTCCCCAATGGAAGTCTATGTTTTTCTGTTAGGATAGACCTATATGTGGATTTTTCATTTTGTTTATGAGTCTTGACCTCGTAGCTTCATTGTTACTCTGGGGGTCAGTCTGACAGGATACTAGAGGTAGTTCCAACTATTGTCCTGACAAAACAATGCCGCAAATTAATCTCTCATAGAAAAAAGTTTAGCCTCTTCCCAACCTATCCAGAATAGAAGGAAACTATGACCAATACAGCCTCAGCCCAAGACCCTTCTATCCAGCATGAGAAGATCATAAGAGTGTAGAAGAACACCAAGATATTCCTATTGCACCTACATGGGTGCCTCCACACTGCACAGTCAAACCAAGTTATGATAAAAACATTCATGTTATTCATGCTACATATTCAATGATGAAGTCATCCCACACTCAAGAATATCATGAATCCATATCGGTTAAACAACCCCTCCAACAACATGTTCATAAACACCTTCAACACACTCAACAAGACAACTTATTTCGCAAGGAAAGTAACTCACCAAGGTTTAGATTCAACAAAATATTCCCCGGGCACTTGACACGATGGAGAAAATTTCTTCCTAATGGGGGAGGATTGATCCAGGTGTAAATCAATGGCCACAAACATATTCCACTGGCTCAAAACAAGGGTTTCCACCTTGGCAATTTGTCTACATCTTTTCGAGTCCCAAACTTATGGGGCTATTTTGAGCACCTAAACAACATTTTTTGTGCCCACCATAGTCACACTATAGGTTTTATCCAAAAGCATGACAAAAAAATGTATATTCCATGGATATACCTTTCAAACGAGCTATTGTGTACCCAAAACATAGATCGTATGCAAAAGGTTCTCCCCTGGGAAGTTGTCATACCAACTACCCCCATCGGGCCCACAAACCTTTTGGCATTTCATCTTCCAGGGTTAGGGTTTTGGATTTTATTTATGATAAAAAGGCCTCTAGAGCCTCATTTTAAACATCATCATATTCCTATGAATGATCATATCCATCACATCTCTTCTCAGAGATAATCTTCCACCATTCTAGCAATTCATTCACTCTGTAATTTTACAGTTTCTGTGCATTCTCTCATTAATAAAAATTGTGCATTACTGTATCTCTATGTTTATTGCAATATTTATGTGTATCTTGCAATATTCCTATATATATCATTGTTATATATCTTCCTTCATTTTGTTATCAAAATAATATGGATCATAACTTGTGTGAAATTGGTTCCTAATTCTCAAATTGGTACCCTCGAATCCTAGCTAATGTGTGATTTGAACCTTTCCCTCAAAAAAAAAAATGGATTAAAAATTTATTATATCCTTGTTTAACTCANTATTCATTCAATGGAATTATTGACTTAATGCTAAAGTTTCACATGTGGCCTGTGTTTTATACACTAACATGCAAGTAACTTGAAACAACTGCAAATGTAATTGAACAATCAAGAGGAGACTTGGATATTTAAAGAAAAGGAAGTTAAAAAAAAAACAAAGGAAATTGAAACTCTATAATATGTGGCACTTATATGAGGATGCATTTGCACTAGGCTCTTCCAATGTACTCTCATTTTCTTTAATTATCACTTGAAAACATGATGTCATAATGATAATTTCATGCTCTTTCATTTTCCATTGTAGAAGATTGATGCTAGATTTTAGGTTGGTGTTTCAACATTTTAACACAAGGGAACCATCCACTTGCTATAGGTTTTCTTTTACATATAAAAGTGACCTTTTTGGTTCTAGATCATGTTTCTATTTTAACCACTCTAGGATTGAGGAGGTAGCCTCACCAACAATGAGCTTTCTCAATTAAATAGATAATATTTTCCTTTCATGTCTTATTGTGTGTATGTCATTTTCCTGATTTTGTATAATGTTTACTTCTCTTAACCATAGATATACTAGTATCGATATGTCTTAAGGGAAAGTGTCTAAGGAGATACAATTGAGTCAATGCATTTATTATTATTATTGGAGCCATTTTCATTTATTATCTATACTATTATGGTTGTGGCAAGTGGATAAGTGCTCAATACTAAATAAATTTCATTATGCATGTTAATTTAGTTAGCTTTAACAAATGGCTAAATGGATAAGTATTTATCTATACATATAATGAAAAATGAAGGTGTTGTGGCTTTTCATTTCCTAATCCATGAGAAATATTATCTCTATGTTTTTAATTGTTTGAAGTTTTGGCTCTCTCAAACACATCAATTGTAGCACAAATATCTTTGAGACATTGAAAAAATTATGAATTCACATAGGCTACAACCCTTTTGTTCAGAGCTATACATATCAGAAGGTTTTATCTTGGGTATATCAACTTGCTATAGTCTCTCATTGGCCATTCACTTTCAATAAATGCCATGTCATTATGCTTACTCCTCATTAGATCACTATTATCCTTAGTGGTATATTATGTTCGATATGTTATTGTTTTTGAGACATGCTTAGTGGATCAATTTGTTTCTACATTCATGGCACCCAACAAGGACAAACATACCTTAAATTCCACCATTGATATTACTATACAATAATTTCTATAGTTGAATCATGACAATTTTCACACGATAATGTAGTCTCTCTCTCTTAAATGAATGGGCCCTCATCAATCAATCCACATACTTTTCCCCCAACTCAAAGGTTGCCTTGTTAAAATTTGGAGGTGAAATGGTTGGTGAAGGTATGGATTCTTAGATCCATAGCCTCTCTATGTATTTCTCATATCATCCAATACTATTTGAGTCCAAGAAACTTGAGTTGATAAAAATGTGTTTAGAGGGTTTAGCGTTGGAATGGTGTCAACACACACTAGATCACTCCACATGGATGAATATCCACCTTCAAACCCTATTACAAGTTGGACAACATTTTATGAGGCATAATAACATGAACTTTACGTATTGGGATATGACCAATATTTGTGGGATCGGTGGCTTAATCTTCATTAGTTTTTAGGTTATTCCATTCAATTCTATATTTCCTAGTTCACCAAGCTATCAGAAAAATTATCTATCATTGATATTGATTCAATTCTCAATATCAAATTTATTAGTGGCCTCCTTCCTTATGCTTTCACCAAGGTAGAAATGTTTGAATGTGAAACACTAAATCAAGCGCTTTCTCAAGCTCCTATATTATAAAAAAAGTTAGGAAATCATCCTATATTTACTTCCAGATCAACTCGAGCATCCAATCCCCTTAGAATACCTCCTATGGGTCTGAATTACTCTATTTCCTCGACATTCCCTTCTCCATATTCTCCATTCCCTCATTGGAACCCCTACTTCTCCTACCATGATCCAAAATATTTTTGGAACGAAATGAACGCAGATACATTACAATGAAATACGCATAACAATCGCTAGAAACCGAGAAATAAAACAATACATGATTTCTATTAATGAAAGAAATGTACAAAGACTGTAAAATTACAATGTGAAACACTTGCTAGAATGGTGGTATCTTTATCTATGAGAAGAGATGTGAAGGCTACGCTCATTCACAAGAATATGATTATAATGAGGCTCTAAAGGCCTTTCTATGATAAAAATGAATGCCAAAACCCTAGACATCAAAAAACATAACTCTAGGAGATGAAGTGCTAAAAGTCATTTGGCCCCCATTGGGGTATGTTAGTACATCAACTTCCTGGGGTCGTAACTTTTTCATACGATCTAAGTTTTAGGCATGTAATATCCCATTGGAAAGGCCTTTTAGAGAACTATGCATTATCCCTTCAGACTTTGAATCTGTCCACAGTTTGACCATGGAAAGATAAGAAGACATTGTTTAGGGACCCAAAATGGCCCTAGAAGTACAAAAATATGTACTGACATGAAAAATTCCAAAATAATCCAATTGGAATAGGTGGGTGGCCACCAATATCCACCTAGATGTTGTGTAGGTCTTCAGGATAGTGCCAAAAGTGAAGAACCCACAATTACAAGAAATTTCCCCATTATAGAGAAACATGTTGAATTGAAAACTGTCAATATGAGCCAGTTGGAAGTTGGAACAGGTGGGTGGCCACCAATATCCACCTGGATCAATCCTCCCCCCTTAGGAATAAATGGTGTCCATTTCACTGAGTGCTCGGGGAAGAGGGGAAAGTGTTTTTTGAATCTGAATCTTGGTGAGTTGTGTGAATTGTTGGAGAAGTTGCATTGCTTGATCTGTGGAAGGTTGGAACAAACCTGTTGTTGGTGGGGTTGAATATGTTCCACCAACCTGTTGTATTTGGGTGTAATGGGGCATTGTGTAGGCACCATCATAGGTAAAGAAAAAATATCTTCTTTCTCTTATGAAATATACTTCTGCTAGATAGAAGGTGTTGAGACTACATTGGCTGCAGTGGCATTTTGTGCATCCTTTGAATAAAGTTTGAAGAGGATGAATTTTGCAGTATGAGAGATTACCTTGTGGCACTGTTTTGGTGGAACAATAGTTGAAACTACCTCTGGTATCCTATAGAGCTGACACCCCACAGTAATAAGGACAATATAGGGTCGAGACTCATAAATAGCATTTTATTTACACATATATGGTTGACACAAAACAACATCACAGACATCAAGAGGGGAAACATCACACACTATATCATCCTTGAAGGGTTACATGCCATAGGATAGGAGACATTATTGGCTGACATAGAGATCTCGTCCTTGGTGAAGCCACCTGATGTTGTATGGCTGCAGGTGTGGTGTTGTTGACAAACCCAACTGTTTGATGACCTCAACTAAGATTAGGTTCTTCTAGATACCACTATCAACAATGAAATGAAATGGGGTCCCCTTCACCCACATATGTGAATGGAAGAGGTACTCCCCCTCCTTAGGATCTACTGGTTCTTCTGGTTGAATTTTTGCGGTCATGACAATAGTAGTGGGGTGTACATCATTGATCTGTCTATTTTCAATATTTTTGTTAAGCCGTAATATTGGCTCATTAACCCTTAATTGGGGCATATTATATTAGTAATGTGATTTTATTTATGTCGGCTTCAGGCCATTAGTTTTAATTATACCTCCTAGTCTCCTATATATACCAAGGAGACATTTTCATTTTGAATCATCTTGTACTTGAACATTTAAGTGGGGTAAAAGGAGGTTGCCCCCTCGAAGAGGCTTATTATCTGAAATTATCTC
>SNQJ01S0026743.1:35306-65347 GCA_010110895.2 Picea sitchensis | reverse complement strand
ATCTTGTACTTGAACATTTAAGTGGGGTAAAAGGAGGTTGCCCCCTCGAAGAGGCTTATTATCTGAAATTATCTCTTTTTCAAGGCGTTGAGTACTTTTCCTAAGGTTTTTCTATGCTATATTGATGTTTGGTTCTTAACAATTTTATGGATCATATTTTGAATCAAGGTTTGGCTCCTTGTCTTTGACCTCAACCACCCATGACTGTTTTGAGCGACATTCATCGGTGTTGTGCTAGGGGATTTTGTGGAAGTTGCACCACTTCATAGTGTCATTCTTCATATTTCCTTTACCCTTATTTTAATTTGTATTGGAATAGTTGTCATGAGGATATTGGTTAGGGCCATCTTTACCATGATTTGGTTGTTGTGATTTGCAGACCCGAACTCCCATTTGTGCTAGTGCCTAAATTTATACTTGATTTTGACAACATAGGGATAAAAAACTACAAATTATGAGATGCTTAGGAAATCCATTTTGGTTTGGACGTACCTATGCATAGCCCGATGGTATTTCAAAACTAGATGCCACTCAGAGTCTTTGATACCCAGCTTGGTTTGCAAGGTATGGAAAGTATTTGTGAACTCCAAAACTATTTCTCTCTTCTCTTTCCACAGTGTGGTCCATCTTATGTACTGGTCTTCATAGTTATCAACATGGTAGTATTTTTCCTTGACGACATCCACAAAAAAATACCAAGTAGGCTTGGCCCCATATATTCCAGATTCCTCTGTGGAAATTTTCTCCCAGTAAGCTTCCCACCAATGTTTGATGTGGGGGAGATCCTTGAGGAGTGTGAAGGTGATATTTTCCCTGTCGAAAAAATTCTGAATAGAGAAATAACCTTCTAGCAGATTTAACCATTTTTCTAATGCTTCTGCATCCATCTATCCTTCAAATATAGGAATATAAAAATTAACTTGTACCTTGAAGGGAGAGGGTCCTCCAAAGTGGTCGCTTGATGAATATGATCTTGTTTCTATCGACAGTCATTGAAGGATGTGGGAAAAATTATCCATCATTTCGTCCCTCTATCACGTGAGACCTTTCTCAAGAAACAGGTTAACAAAATCTTCTGCTCCACTATTTTTATTTTTTTCCACCATAGATGGTTTCTTGGGCGTGTGAGTGTGATTTTCCTCAAGAGAGACAAGCTCAAGACCCAACATTCTATACTCAGACCTCATCGGGGACATGCACTGAAAAATGATCAAGAGCATGCTTCTTTAATACCACTAATCCAGATTATTTTTCAGAATGAAATGAAGGAAGAGATAATACAATCAAATACACATAAAAATTTCCAAAAACAAATAAATACAACAATACATGATTTCTATTAATGAAATAAATGTATAGAGACTATAAAAATATAGAGTGCAAGACTCGCTAAAATGGTGGCAACTTTATCTCAAAGAAGAGATGTGACGAATACGCTCATTCGCAGGAAGATGATTACAATGAGTCTCTGAAGGAATTTTTATGATAAACATGAATACCAAAACCCTAGACATCCAAAAACCTAACCCTAGGAAATGAATCACCAAAATTCACGTGGGCTTCGTTGGGGTAATTTAGTACATGAACTTCTTGGGGTCGTAAAATTTTTCATACGATCTTTGTTTTAGGCATGTAATAGCACGTTAGAAAGTTCTTTTCAATAACTATGCATTATGCCACTGAACTCTAATTATGTCTATAGTTTGACTATGTAAATCCAAGAAAACATTGTTTAGGGCACCAAAATGGCCCTGGAAGTACAAAAATATGTACTGACATGAAAAATTCCAAAATAAGCCAGTTGGAATAGGTGGGAAGACACAAATATCCACGTAGATGTTGTGTAGGGATTCAGGACAACCCCGAAAGTGAAGAATCCACAATTACAAACAAATTTCCCCATTACAGAGAAATGTGTTGAATTGAAAACTGTCAAGATGATCTAGTTGGAAGTTGGAACAGGTGGGTGACCACCAATATCCACCTAGATCATACCATAAATCAAATACTCATGCCTCAGATGAGTGCTTGGTTTTATAGTTCTAAGTACTCTTCTTCTAACACATTATGGATCCTCCTTTGTAGCTAGAAACCCCTCCTTCCCCTAAATTTATTGAATTTTCTAACCCCACCACCCTCAATAAAAATTTAGTGATCATTACTTGTCACTATAACACAATACATCATGAATCATTGTTTACTCAAAACTATCATATTAAAGATCTCCTATTCCACCTCGTCCTAGATATTTGCAATAAAACAAAAATGATCTCATCCTTCATCATGTATGTGATAAATTTATTCATTGTGTTGCATCCTAGTCCTTATCATCTTGGGTGGGTAACTAATGAGGACCACTTGTATTTTTTAACTCATTTTTCTATGGTTAGATTTGTTATTCCTCCTTTTCATGACATATTCAAGTGTGATGTAACTCCCTTGGACTATCCTACTCTCCTTTTGGGACGCCCCTATCAACATGATCATAGAGCCATTTATGATGGAGGAATCAATCTACTTCACACAAACATGGGAACTATTTCAAGTTTATCCTTGTTTCAAATACCATTCCACAAAACCTCATTGGTCATGCAATGGTCAAGAAAGTGTCTTGTCAATAATGCCTCCATTTATGTGTGGTGCACCCCTTCAGACATGACATCCATACCTAGTAGGTTCTTGACTCATTTCAACAACTAGTGGAAACTAAAGGACATGTTTGAAGCCCCAAAATCTTACCCCTATCCATAGCCATTGAATATTTTATAGACCTTGTCCCTCGTGAGACACTACATAATGCTTCCACATATGTATTATCTCCTATAGAAAGTGTGGAACTTGAGAAACAACTACAACAACTTATTGATGTTGGATGGATAAAACCCAAGCCCTGCCCTTGTGTCTGTCCACCCTTTATCATACCAAGAAAAGAGTTGAATGAATGGAGGGTAATGACAAACTATAGAGCACTTGATAAAATTATTATTAAGAACCATTATTTCTTGTCTTGAATTGAGGATATGTTGGATCATCTTCCTAATGATAGTTACTATACTAAGATGAACCTCCAAGCAATCTACTTTAAGGTGCACATCGACAAAAGTGACAATTCAAAAAATCCATTCAAAATGAAGGTTGGTCTTTTTTAGTGGATAATAATGTCTTTTGGCTTGACCAATGCTCTCACCAATTTTGTGTGCCTCCTCGGTGATATATTTTGATTTTCAATAAAAAATTGGATGATCACCTCTAGCATGTCCATTACTCAGTCACAAGTTATAGGTTATAACATATAAATCTTCTTTTGGAATAAATTTTATTCATTATTTAGGTTTTTTCATACCCAATTTGGAATTCTTGCTTATCCACACAATGTGAAGGCTCTCCTTGATCACATTCAATTACATAAGATTTATGTGATCTTGTTATAATGGGGAGAAGATCTGAAGGGAACTTTCAAACTTCATGAAGGATTGGGATTTGCTCTCATTCAACCCTCTAGGTAGGTCCAACGATTTGATTACTAGGTGGAGAAGACATTGTATAAGAATAATAAGCTATGTATTTCTTGATTCATGAAATGGTCACAAATTCTCCTCATTGGAGTTGGTGGACATTTTATTTGTGGTGAAAATTTATGGATGATATGGAAATAGTGTGGTTGATTGGGAAGGTACACTTGGAATTTTTTTTTTAATCATGAATAATCATATCATAGGGGGTATGTTGATTTTACTTTAAGTAGGGAAATATGGGGAAGTGTATAAAGGGTAAACTCTTTTATAGATTTTTTTGTCAATAAGTTGGAGGAAATGGGATGGGTGGATACAAAACCTATCAACATGGCTCCTACTTGGAGGAAATAGAGGGTAGTTGAATAGAATTTTTCAAAGGTACTAGATTATTTTATCATCTTTGCAGCATTGATGCAAGACCAATCTTGGATTACGTCATGTATACAATTTGAATGGGATTAAGACCACATGCTAGCATTCTTTCAATTTTTCAAGGAGGATTTAAAGCCACAAATTCCTTGTAAGTTCAATCCTTCTTGGATAGAGGATGAAGCTTTTTCCACCTAGAGAAAAAGGAATAGAATCATTTTGATGCTTCTCAAAGAGAATTGTCTGATATATAATTTTCTCATAACCCTAAACATGTGAAAAAGGTGGTTTTTTTCCTGGGCACATGAGAAAAGAGCTAATGGTAAACAAGAACTAGTTTCTTTTGAATTCCATTTTGTTGAAGGTTAGTATAGGGAGATTGAAGAAGGTTTAGATGAATCTTATAAATAAAATTTGAAGGTGATGGAATAGAGAAAGAGGAAGTCATTGGAATACCAAGGGGAAGTGTGAAGGTTGAAAATCAGAGTATTATGGCTATTTAAAGTTGATGAGAACGTGGAGTTTTTTAAATAATTTTACAAATTTACAGGAAGAATAAAAACACTTATGGGAAATTCAAAGGGATGATGGGTACAAGGCCAATTTTTTTAAAGATGTTGTTGATCTAGGAATGGAGAATTTTGGGAATACCTATAAAGTAGATAACTAGGTAAATATTGTAGAGGTAGTGAAGATGAAATATTTCTTCCTAGTTTTCTTGAAGAACATGGGAATGAAAAATTAATAGAGGAAATATCAAAATATGAGATACAATCAATACTTCATATCTTTCAAAAGGAAAAGAGTTTTAGGCTCAATGGTTGGACTATATAACTATTTTTGGGTTTCTATGAATCGATAGAGGATGACTTGATAAGAGTGGTAAAGAATCCAATGATTGTAGGGAGGATGTTGGGGGTTTTCAATTCCTATTTCATTTTTATTATTCCTAAAACTTTTAAATTTGGATCCTTAGATGATTTTAGGCCTATTTTGATGTGTAAATGTGTATACAAGATTATAGAAAAAATCATAAGAATGACGGTCAAAAGTATGCTATCTCAAAAGAAAAACTATTTTTTTGGCATGGTAGACTACTCCATGATTCTATTTGTGTGGCACAATATGGAATGTGAATTGATTCCCCCTCAAGGGAAACTACTTACAGACCAACCTCTCAGGGGTGCATTGATGCTGCTTGGATGAGGTATTATGCTCATATCTACCAATTCAGGCATGATCTTCTAGTTATTCAAACCCTACATCATCTATGAGTTGTTTCATATGAATTTTCTATGGTATATCAACTCCTACGCTTTACACCTTAGATGATATGTTTTTGCGCATATGGTACTTCATCCTTCATCTTTTTAGTTGATGTGCTATGATTTCATGTGTGGGTTTCTTATCTATAAGTGGTGTGATGGTTTCTAACCTTATCATGAAAGTAATAAACATCGGTTACATCTTATAATAATTCTTAATGTTAATACTTTTATTATTTTTTTCCATTTTACCATGCGAGGACATAATTGTCCTTACAAAAATGTTTCCATGACTTAGGTCAAGATTACTATGGGTAATATGGTTGAATAGTATATCCATATATCCTAACCATATCTAAAAAAATTCATCCTTTCCATTTCACTACCATCCCATTCATAAAAAAAAATATTATCCATACTTATGTTTGACTTAGCAAAAGTCATCTAGCAAGGTCTAAATCAAGAATGATGTAATCCAAAGTCAAATAAAGCCAAAAAGGCTATAGGTGAATAACAATAATGTTAATAAATAAAAATACTAAAGATAGAGCTATACCACCTCATTAAAAGTGCCCAGCTCCAAGGTCCTATGCTCAAGATGAATATATAAATAAAGATGAATAATAAAAATCAAAGAAAGTGTAAAAAGGGGTAATAAAAAGGTGCCAATGTGGTGACTCTAAGAAAATCTCTGCCTCAAAGGCTTACAAGTACAAAAAATGAAGATTCCTAGCTAAAAAAGGCTAGTTGGACCAGTAAAAGACCTTATACATCATTAAAAATGACTTTGAGGGTCAAAACATAAAGCTTCCCTTCCCTTTCTATAAATGATTCATTAAATATACCTATCTATAACCAAGTTACCTAGGAAACACTTTTTTTTGCTAATGAATTGACACATGGAGTTGGGATATGGTTGTCTCACCATGGTAAAATTAGGAAAGTTATAAATTAACCTAGGCTAAGTTATTGTTAGAGGATATTACTTAATGTTTGTTGCATGATGACTTGTTTTTAAGCTTGATGCATCATTATAGGTGGGCACCCCACACTGGGATCTATGCATTGTGCCTCAAGATTTTTTTTATTGCCTCGTGATCCATTTACCTGCATTGAGATCCATGTACCTATACTCGACCATATATACCTACATTAGGATCTGTAATTGCACAATGGACGATGTTGAGGATGCCATGTCATCAGTGAAGTGTCCACATCAACAATTTGTACACTTGTCAACATATGGAGCATTGTCTGAGCCACATAGACATGTATTACTTAGCACATGTGAAATCCTTCTAGAAGGGTGCATTTTATCTCTCCTCCACATGTGGAAAGCTTCTAGAACCTTCTATAAGGAGTGCCCATGATCTTTTTCTTATTCCCATACACATAAATGGGTTATTGCATGAAATATTGCATAAAGTTTGGGCTAGTTAGGGGGAACCATTGCTCTAGGGCCTCCTTTTGACCCACACATGGTGATATTAGTTACTATTTTCTCACTTTGAGGAGGGATCCCCACTTTTGAGGGGTTTTTTGTAACCTCTGGTGGTTTTGTTAGATGGATTTCACTTAGGATGTGATATTGGCTCATGGTTTTATTCTAGGACGTGATTTCATTGTAGCTCATGGTTTTCTATGTATGGTTTTGAGGAGGCATCTACCTATTTAAGGAGGATGTCACCCTCATTTGGCATGGTTGGAAATGGAACAAAAATGGTAATTTTATCATATTGGTGATTTTTCGTCTCTATTTCTTTGAGTACTTAGTCCTAGGTTAATAATAAAAGAGTTTTGGCATGCAAATTTCAATGAGGAAAGAGCTATTGCAACATAATCAATGAAAGTGAGTTATGTCTTATGTCTATTTTACTTCTTTGTGAATTATTTTAAAGTTAAATCTTAGTATTGAAATTGAATATCATGGGATTTAAATTTATTACCTTAGATATATGCTTTAATGATTTAAATTTTCAATACCTAGGTTAATTTCCTTGTGATTTTGCAAGATTTAGATCTCATCTTTGTTGCTCACCAAGCATTCTCCCAGAAATTTGTGGTGACTTCAAAAATTGAAGGAGAAAAGAGAAATTACTCAAGGATTTGGTTTAGACTTCATGCCCAATGGAAATATTAGGGTTTCTTTTTTCCTTTTTTTCCATCTCATTTCAAAAATTTATCTTTTTCTTTTATCTTTTCATTTTTTGTTTATTTCAAGTAGCCTAAGGTTTGCAAATCTTTCTTTTTAAATCTGGGCTACTTCTTCCAAGTTTTTTTTGTTTTTTCTTTTACATAAAAAAGAGATAATATATTACCTTATGCCCAAAAAAGTGACATGTGTCAGAAGATAACAACCATTACAACCATGACAACCAACCTTGCCACCTATTCTGCCACATGTGTGGAAACCAGATTTGGTGGCACAATGCATGTTAAAGACACTTGTCTAAGAACTGTGAATGACCTACCACCTGTTCTTCCATGAAAAATGGAAACCAGAATAGGTGTTCAGAACTAGAAGTTTTTGATAAAAAAAAAGCAAAATCACTAATACCAGAGTTTCTTAATAACCAAAAAACAAAAAAACTAACATCAGAAAATTAACAGTAGGAGAACTCAACATGAGGTGAACCCTGGTGTCTTTCTTGACTGACGATGAAGGCATAAGGATGACTGCAAGTTGGTAAATGACTCTTAACAGGCTCGCCTGAAAGTGAATTGAACAGGAAATCCATGCAGTTTCTCAAGAGGTTCTTATGGTACCTTTGCTCTGTGAGGTCCCTTCTCATCTCGAATATGAGGTCAATATGCTCTATCGTGAGCCTGGACATAGGGGACGAGACATGTCTATCTGGCGTCTTCTGTAATGGCACCTCGGTATCTTCTTGTTCATGCCATAATTTGTCCCATTGAATTGTTGGATCTACCACAATGGCGTCGGCTGAGTCGACCAGTCATGGAGGGAGCTCCTCTTCTACTGGACAACTCGTTGTGATCATCTCCTTTGTGCCTGCCAATGTAGTCCCATCACCACCAATGTCCTGCATCACCCTGTCATTACCAACATCCTGAAAATATTGAGGAATCTCCAGCGAGTGTGGAGGAAGTTCCTCCTCCACGATGCAACTTTCATAATTTGGCTCTGGGATTAGCATATGAGGTACTTCCTGGGTTTCCCTAGACTGATTCTGATCAGAAAAGGCCAAATTATCTCACGGGGAGGGTTGGAGAGCCATGGGACCAATGTGGTGGTGACGACTGACTTGGCTATAGTAGGCCAACCCACGTTTGGGATTTCCTCTTTCATGGAACATGTCAAAACTAGGCACAATGGGGGAACTAAAGAAGTGTGAGTGAGGAGGAAGGATAAGAGCAGAGGCATGGGAGATCAAAATCCTATTGGCCAGGGGAGAATGATAGACTAAGGAGGAAAGGAAATGATAAAGACAATGATTGAACTCTGGATGATAACTAGCAAGGTGAGGGCCATAGAGGTCATGAATTCTGAAGTTCCATGGGTGTCTTCCACCGTACCGGTTCCCGTAAGCTAGATGTAAACCGCCATTAGAGCTATTGGGTTTTCCCAACACTCTCCTCTCTGCTTTACGTTAATAAGAGGCATGTCAAATGGATTGGGGAGGGTGATGACAGTGAGGGGATTTAACTGCCTCTGTTGCCAATGCATCATGTGGCATGTGGGCTCCAAGTGGCACCCCATCCGAGGGCTACTTCTTCCAAATTATTGACCTAACCCCAGTTAATATTTTTACATCTAACTTAAAATTTTGATTTAAGTTACAACTAACTTGGAATTTTGATATAGGTCACACTCTTTACTTTGGCCCTTTTCAAATCGACTTGTATTATTAGTCAAGATCTAAGTTCTAATCAGATACCTTTGCATAGATATAATACCTAAAGGAACCAATTAACACTTCATGAATGGCATGAGATCTGATGACAATGATTCATGTGGCCTAAAACTTAGTAAATTTTTCTGAATTTTGCGTGTCATATACTAAATGCTCCATCCCTAACACATCTTTCCAAGGCATTTTGATTATGTCATGTTTTAGTCCGTTCAAGAAAGCAAATCGATGAACTAGTTATGTGAACTCTTTAGATTTTTCAAGGTTTTTTCTAACTCGAAGTTTCCTTGGAATATATCAATCTTAAAGCATCCAAATATAGTTAATTTATGTTTGAATTACTCTTTCATATGACTTATTGATATATCAATCCAAGGTGTCATTAAGCAGAAGGCATTAAAAACAGAGTTTGAAATTCTCCCTAACTTTGTGATGAGGATTCCTATAATAATCTCTCTTTTGGGTATCTAAAAATGTTATGGATGTATTTCATGAGTTATTTAATACAATCAAAATGGATATGAATTATGACGATTAATGCCGATATTTCACTGAGTTGTACCATTAAGGTTTCAACTGCTTGGTTATATGCAGAATCCAATGGAGTACAATTCACAAGCAACCATTACCACACATGTTGGAACACTTTTAAATTTTAATGGTTGCTTATGCCCAAGATAACAACACCTAAGTTTTATAATCAGTCCACTTAACTACACTAAACAACTACATTCACAAATCTAAGCGACTTGCTTAAAGGGTGTAAAATATGGAATGTTCTTCAGGATTTAGGGTTGATGTTTCTTCGTTTTAATATGCTTCATAAGTCTGGTTCACACTATTGGAAATATCAGAAATAACTTACACTTTCTCTCTAAATTGAATGATAATCATGAGGTGTGATTTGGTATCTAAACTCTTGTTGAGATGATAACCGCACTATAAACCTATTGAAGCACAATATTTTGTAGCCTGGAAACATATGTGTGTCTCTTGATCACCTGTTGTTGATACATATGTGTGCCTCTTGATCACATGTTGTTGATACATGGGATTGTATTAATTCACTGTGTTGTCTTCATGAATTTATTGAGTTCAGACTTGATCTTGGCATACCCTGAGATATACCTTTGGATCATTAATTTTTCTTGTGAATGCAATCTCTCAATAGTCAGTCTGTAGACAATGCAACGTGAACCTAATTTCTTGAATATAATACACAACTCTGTTGTTAATTGTAGTAATCTGGTGGCATATAATTTTTCTTATGAACATACCATAATCTTATGGTAACTTGTGGTTGATAAGTCACATGCTAGTTGTCTTTGAATTATTACAGCTATACACATAATTTCATGACATACTTGGGGTGGATGGAATTCCATACTTGATGGACATAATGAAATAAATGACATGACTCAAGCACTCTGGATATCATTATTGGGGTACGTTGAATATAATAACTTCAGAGGGTTGAGGCCATTGAATGATGAGAAAAATTTGATGCACTTACATGTAATACATTTTCAATGGATCTTCCACGTTAATATGATAATACTTCATTGAACGAGCACATTTGTCTCAATCACACATCACTAAAGGATTGTTAAATATAGAATTAACCCATTCTATCATTGAGGGTAAATTGGTTGTTGTTTATATTAGTTAATATAGTCTAATTAAATCTAATTTTCTACCATTGATGAGGTTAGATAGACTCATAGGGATTCCCCCTGGCTAAAGTAGCATGAATCCCTTAGTCTGAAGTGTGGGGGCAAGGACACTGAGGTGACGGTGGGTGGCTTGCCTAATAGAGCCTCCAGTTTTCCCGTTGAGTTTATGACTTTTCCTCTTGGGGTGAGTAGTGACACACACTATTAAGACTAAGAGATTATCTACTATGATATTAAAACTAGACTTGCTAAATGCCTATGAGAGTGCAAGTTGGTTGTATTTCAAGCTTATTTTGTTTCACCTTGGTTTTTGAGTGAACTTTTTTAATTGGGTTACGAGCTCTTTGACATTTATATATTTTGTTGTCTTGATTAATGAATTTATCTCTAAGTTTTTTAGATTAGCAAGGCCTTAGAGAGGGCTTTCCTATGTCCCCGCTCCTATTTATGTTGTTAATAGAGGGAATTAATAAGGATATTATGGATCCCTCGATCTCTAAAAGGTAAAAATGTGGGAAGACATTTAAATTTGACTTGTTTTCTTTTTATAGACAATGTTCTATTATTTAGTGATGGGTCTAGAAGAGATGTCACACAATTAAAATAAATATTGGATAATTTATATTATTCATCTATAGGCATTATGGTTAATATGAAAAATCCTCAATTTCCTTTTATAGTTTAGATGAGGGAATTTACTTATATTTTTCCTTATAATTATAGTGATTATGTTTTCTCATTAACCTTGATGATGATGGATATCAATGATTGCATGTGGTTAATTGAAAATGTTGAAATACACACACACACACACACACACATTATTGTTTAATAGGTGGTTGTGAAGACGAGGGAGGATAGTTTTGGTAAACAATTGTCATGGACACCATCCTAGTTTTTTTAAGGAATCCTTAGATTTTATTCCAAAGGAGTTGTTGGAAATAATTAGGAGATTTAGCTTTGGATTTATAATGAGGGTATGAATAAACAAGAATGAGGTCAAACCCTTAGTTAAGTGGAATTCCATTGCAAAACCTCAGGATGATGGTAGGTGTAGTCTAAAAAATATATATTATTTTGGGAAGGCATTGGTATCCAAATGTCTTGGTTATTAGTCTCTTTGTACTTCTTGGGATGACCCAGGTTCAGATCTACTATGGTTTCCAAGAAATCCCTCTAAGACTATCGGCACTTCTGGTAAACCAGAAGGAAACACAACACACAGAGTGTATTGCGCAGTCTCACCCGAGATAGTTCTATGGGTGTCTGCAATGCTCAAATTCTTGCAGTCTAGGAAAGAGTGGAGATATGGGAATGTACTTTGTAATATTCATTAATTTACTATAACATCCATCTATATTAAATACTCTGTCGATCTTTATTCATGACTTTAAATTAATAGATCTAACTACTTCATTAAGAAATTCAACTAAGGTTTAACCATTGACACAAAGATATAAAAAATAAGCATTTCACATAACACATGATCTATCATGGTTCACCCCCTCTCAGGATACGTCCACAAAGATTTGGCTCTTAATATCTTTTATTATGGTTCTACAATATATAACGATGCGCACACTACAATTTTTTATCTTACAATCAGAACATGCTCCATGATCCTTGTGAGGATGACTAAATCGCATTAGGTTCCTCATCCTATTATCTAACCCTAGATATCGAGTTGCTTCACTCCCCTACAACTCAACAACTTACAAAATTGGTTTCAGATCTTACAGTATTTTCCTTCTTCAAACCTTACAAGATTTCACCACACCACTACTTAGACATCCTAGGTACTTATATATACTAATTCTCAGCTCAAAAACTATTACATTCTCTTACAAAAACCCTAACCCTAATGTGGTTAGGTTTCCTTGCATGAACGCCTTGCATGTTTTCCTCACACGTGTTGCTTTTCCTTCCATTTTGTACTTTCCTCATTCTAGGATTTTCCTTTAAAAACAAAATCTCCTCTAAATAGGCTTGTGCCCAAAAAGGCCCCAATGCTGACATGTGCCTCGTCCCAAGCCACATAGACATTGCACGCTCCCTCAACAACCTCTGCTATGATGTGGAACTTGTGTGCAAGTTCCCCTCCTTTGGCTTGGACCTGCGAGGATTTTTATGTTAGCACCTATAGTACTTGCATTGCGACCTCCTCTTGTGTGATTATTCCACACTCTGCCTATGTTTGCGGCATTTTCTTCTTTTCCTATTCCAACTGTGTGATTATCTTTGTTGCTTGCTCTTGGACAAGTTCCATATGGGCCTGTCATTCTTGCTTCTGCGTCTGTGCATATTTTAGCTCTGTCGCACATAACTATGTTGGTTGTTGGTTGTTACTTTCTTTGTACTTCTTGGGCTAACCCAGGTTCAGATCTACTATGGTTTCCAACAAATCCCTTTAAAACTATTGGCCCTTCTAGTAAACCATAAGGAAACACAACACACAGAGTGTACTACGCAATCTCACCAAAGATAGTTCTATGGTTGACTGCAATGATTAGATACTTGCGGTCTAGGAAAGAGTGGGGATATGGGATTGTACTTTGTGATATTCATTCATTTACTATAACATCCATTTATATTAAATACATTGTCATTCTTTATTCATGCATGTAAATCAACAGATCTAACTACCTCATCAATACATTCAACTAAGGTTTAACCATTGACGCAAAGACATAAACAATAATAATTTCACATAAAACATGATCTATACTGGTTCATGCCCTCCTGGGATACATCCACAAATATTTGTCTCTTAAGCTATTTTATTATGGTTCTGCAATATATGGCACCACGCGCACTACAATTTATTATATTACGATCACAATAGGCTCCACGATCCATGCGAGGAATACTAGATTGCACTAGGCTCCTCAGCATGTGATCTAACCCTCAGGATCAAGTTGCTTGACTTCCCTACAACTCAACAACTTACAAAATTGGTTTTAGATTTTACAGTAGTTTCCTTCCTCGAACCTTACTAGACTTTGCCACACCACTACCTAGACATTCAATTACTTATATATACTAAATGATCTCAACAGTTGTTACATTCTCTTAAAAAACCCTAACCCTATTGTGGTTAGGTTTCCCTGCATGCACGCCTTGCATGCTTTCCTCACACATGCTTATTTTCCTTCCAGCTTGTACTTTCCTCATTCTGGGCTTTTCCTCCAAAAATAACATCTCCTCAAAATAGGCCTCGACCCAAAACAAAATGTGTGTATATTGATTTCCAATAAGAGGATATGGATTCAGGAGACCATCCAAAATTATATTGGACCCGATTCTCTAGTATATTGGATTAGGAAGCCAAATAAATATGTGCATAATGCCTCTATTATATGGAAGGTAATGGTTCTTTATTTCCCTCTGATAGGTAGTTAGTGGTTGATATGTGTTATATTATTTTCTCTATTAGAACTAGTGTCTACATTGCACCAAGCGCATAGGGGGGTGGAACCCCCTTGCATAGGGGTTCAGGTCTAGTGCCCTCAAAAAATTTTCCTTGGTTTTCGTGTCCATTTATGGGTGGTCCTCAATTTTCTTGTCCATTTATGGGTGGTTTTTTAACACATGGTTTTTCGCTGATGGTTTTCTATTTCCAGTTAAGTTATTAGGTTGTTGACTAATCTAGGTCATTGAATTAGGGTTTTGGATGTTGTTGGCTCCTATATCTACATTGTATTGGAAAAAATGTATTATATGAATGAATATAAAATATGTTGGTTTTCCCAGTTTGTATTTCTAGGGGAAAAGTATCTCTGTAATGTGTATATTTTCCATTGTATCGTTTTCAATTCTTTTATTGAAAATATGTTTGTAGTAAAATATTGTACAAGGTTAAAATCTACATTTGAAATTAGAGAAATCATTGGCTTTAGGGGGATGCCTTTGTGTTTATGGATTTGTCTTGGGACTATGATAAGACTTGTTATGATGGGATATTTGTGGTATTGATTCTTCATGTGAATATAAATGTAAAACGGTTAGAAAATAGAGATCGATAAATTGAATGGGAAAAGTTTTGAGCTGTGGAAAATCAAGATGGAAGATATGTTCGTAGATAGAGATTAGTGGGTTGTAGTGGAACCAGGTACTGCACCTACAGGAACGTTAGTAGATGACTGGAAAAATTTGGATCGGAAGGAGAAGATAAAAATTTGATTGTGCCTCTTAAATTTAGTATTATTGAATGTGTCAAGGGAAGATATAGCCAAGCAGTTATGGGATAAGTTGGGGAACTTGTATCAATCTAAATCCCTGGTAAATAAATTTATCTTTCATAAAAAAATTTATAACCTAAGTATGAGATATGAAGACTCAGTGACAGAGCATATGAACGCTTTCAACACTATGGTAATTGGGTTGTTATCTATTGAGATTAAAATTTCAGATGAAGATAAGTGTATCAATTTGCTGTGTTGTTTACCAGATTGGTGGCATAGTTTGGTTGTGACCATAGGTTTCAATACAACTACCTTAAGCTTTGATGATGTGGTCTCATCCTTTTTATTGGAGGATATGAGATGGAATAACATAGAAGGACAAAGCATAGATGCATTATTTTCAAGAAATTGCTCCTTAGATAGAAATAGATCTAAGTCCTCAAGTGGGACATATAATTCTATGGGTAGATCTAAATCTCTCAACAAGTTTGTAAAGGTATGTTGGATATGTGGAAAAGAAGGGAACCTCAAGAAGAAATGTAGATCCAAAAGAGTTGAGAAATTGAAAGGATCTTAAGGTTCTCCCTCTATAGAAGAAAATACCTCCAAGGAAGAAGGAGGGGATGTGTACTTGGCTTCTTCAAGAACACATGCATATCATGAGGCATGGTTGGTTGACTCGGGTGCATCCTTTCATATGACTCCCCACAGGGAGTGGTTATGTGAATATGAAAGGTATGGTGGAGGTAATGTTTTCCTAGGTGATGAATCGACAAACAAAATCATAGGATGAGGAAAATTCAAGTTGAGGCTCATAGATGAAAGGATTAAAACGTTTCCTAGTGTTCTGCATATCCCAGGATTGGCCAAAAAATTGAATTATGTAAGAAAAATAGATGATGCATGGGTAAAAAAAATATTTGAAAATAAACCTGCATGATGGTTCAAGGATCAATGGTGTTGCTGAAGGGAACTTAGATTGGAAGTCTATATAATCTGCAAGGAAGAATTATTAGTAATGGGCGTAATAGTTCCATTATTCCTGATATTGGAGTAGACGAAGAAAAAACTACTACAGTCTCTGGAGAAAAGGTTATGTTGTGGCATCAAAGACTAGGTCATATCAGACACAAGGGTCTTCGACTACTACAAGGTAAAGGTATGGTTGAAGGTATGTCTAACTTCTCTATGGATTTTTATTTCTATGAACATTGTGTTTATGGGAAGAAGAATAAAGTAAGATTCCCTTCTGGTGCAACGAGGGAAGAAGGAATTTTACAGCTAGTGCACAATGATGTGTTTGGACCTGTGTTAGTTCAATCATTGGGAAAATCTATGTACTACATCTCATGTATAGATGAATTCTTGAGGAATACTTGGATACATTTCCTCAAGAACAAATATGAATTATTTGACATGTTTAAATAGTTTAAGGATCTTGTTGAGAATCAAACAGAGAAAATAATGAAGGTGTTGAGGACAGATAATGGTGGAGAAATATGTGGGAATGAATTTGAATAATTCTGTAAGAAATGTAGTATAGAAAGGCTTAAAACTACTCCATATACATGTCAGTAGAATGGAGTTGCAGAAAGGATGAACATGATGTTGATGCAAAAATTAAGGTGCATGCTCAGTGGTGCTGAGTTAGGGAAAGAATTCTGGGCAAAGGCAGTGTGTACTACATGTTACCCGATAAATAGATCACTCTCATCGACACTAGATGACAAGACTCCACAAGAGGTATGGAGTGGTAAGAAACATTCTCTCACACATCTCAAGGTATTTGGCGGTGAGGCCTATGTTCATGCTCCAAAGGAAAAAAAGAGTAAGCTAGATAAGAAGGATGAAACGTGTATCTTTATTGGGTATAAAGATGGTCTCAAAGGTTATAAATTTTGGAACCCAGAAACTAAGAAGGTTGTGTATAACCAAGATGTGGTATTTAGAGAAATAAAGGATGTTTTCAAATAGGAACTCCTACCAAGTAAGGAAGAACCAGAGAAAATAGATTTTTAGTCAAAGGATGATGAATCAAACTCTGTAGAAGAACGAGAATCAGAAGAAGAAGATCCTCATACTTCAGTATTGAGGAGATCAGTGTGACAAAAAAGGCTACCAGACATGAATACTCCATCTGATTTGCGTTCAAATTTTTCTTTGTCTATTATTGATGATGATCCTAGAAATGTTAGGGAGGCAGTGGATTCAGAAGATGGAAAAATTTGGAAAATTGTCATGGTTGAAGAAATGGAAAACTTGGATAATAATGAGGCTTGGGATCTAGTGGAGTTGTTGAATGGAAGAAATCCCATTGGAAGAAAATGGGTATTTAAAAATACATTGAATGCATAAGGCAAAGTGGAGAAACAAAAATCTTTGTTAGTAGCAAAGGGTTATTCCTAGGTTGAGTGAATTGATTTTGGTGAGGTTTTTTCTCTTGTTGCCAGGTTAACTTCTATTAGATTTATGTTATCTTTTGATGTTGCAATTGATTTTGAAGTAGAACAAATGAATGTGGAGAAAACATTCCTACATGGGGATCTAGAAGAACAAATATATATGAAACAACTAAAAGGATTTGTTGTGAAGGGAAAGAAGGAGATGGTATGCAAGCCTAAAAATATCCTGTATGGTTTAAAACGATCACCAAGGATGTGGTATAAAAAATGTGATACCTATATGCTGGGACTTGGCTTCACAAGAAGAAAAAAGGATCATTGTGTGTATTTTAAATTAATTGGTTATCATTTGATTTATTTGGTCTTGTATGTGGATCACATGTTACTGATAGGAAACAACAAGGATACTATCCAGGATGTGAAAACTTAGTTTTCCTCTAAATTTGACATAAAGGATATTAGTGCTGCAAATTTCATTTTGGGCATGGAAATTAAAAGAGAAGGGAAAAAAAAGAAAATCCGGTTAAATCAGAGAAAATATGTTAAGACAACATTGCAGAGGTTTAATATGAAGAAATCCAAACCGGTCAAGGTCCGTATTTCTGTAGGTGTGAATTTATTTTTGAATTAGTGTCCCAAGACACAAGAAGAGGATGATGACATGTCTCGTGTTCCATATGCGAGTGAAGTTGGTAGTTTGATGTATGCAATGGTATGTACTAAACCAAACATTTCACATGCAGTGGGATTTTTGAGCAGGTATATGTCAAAACTAGGGAAGGATCATTGAACAAAGGTAAAAATGGTTTTGAGGTATTTGTATGGTGTTTCTAAATATGGATTGTGCTACCAAGGAAGACTAGGATTGGACAAAGAGTTGGACATACATGGATTTGTGGATGCAGACTGTGATGGTGATCTGGATTTTATGAGCACTGCTCAAAAAATAAACGAAATGAATACATATTATTATCAAAATATGCTTAACACACAATAACATATATACAGTAAAACAGGTTTTTATTCAATAAGGAAATAAGCTAAAACTGTAAAATGCACCGGAAAACAAGCTTGCTAGAATGGTGGTGGCTTATCTCTAAGAATAAATGTGACGGTTGTGGTAATTCGCAAGAAGATCATTACAATGAGGCTCTGAAGGCCGTTTTTACAATAAAAAGGAATGTCAAAAACCCTAGACATCCAAAAACCTAACCCTAGGACATGAAGCGCCAAAAGTCATGTGGGCCCCATTTTGGTAAGTTAGTACATCAACTTCTCGGGGTTGTAACTTTTTCATACGATCTCCATTTTAGTCCCATGATATCCTGTTGGAAAGGAATATCCAAGGACTACAGATGTGTTTTTTGGAGAGACACATACTTATTAACTGTGTCGAGCCCTAAAAATGTTGTTTAGAGCCTCAAAACGGCCCCGAAAATTAGGGACCCAAAAACTAGGAAAAAGCTGTCGAACTAGAAAACTGCCAAAATGAGCCAGTTGGAATAGGTGGGAGGCCACTGACATCCATATGGATAAATCCTCTCCCCTTAGGAAGAAATGGTCTCCATTGCATTAAGGGCCCCCATTAGATGAGTAATTTTATGTTGAATTTGGCCTAGGTGAGCCACTTGCCTTGGTGCAGGAGCTCCCCTTCTTTGACAACTTGATAAAGCTAAATCCTTTGTTGGTGAGTGCCCTTGACCTATTTTTACACACTCTAATGACTGGATTCCTTTTGTATGCAATTGGGGTTGATATTTGTTGGTGTCAGTTGTTTTTCTATCTTTAAGGTGTCCAATAATGGTGCGAAATAAGGTCGAAGGAGATCCACGTTGAACATTGGTTGCATGTTAAGGAAAGGGGGAATGTTAAGATCAAAATCATTATCACCCACAACCTTGGTGATGGTGTACGACCCATAACGGAGTGAGCAAAGATTTCAATGGGGTTTGGTAAGGCGTTATTTCTGCAAATGCAACCAGGCTTTGTCTCCCACCTGAAACTTATGTGGAACCTGATGTTGATCATGGCGTTGCTTTTACTTTTCATTGGATTTATATAAGATATCCTAAACCTATTGGAGGATGTGTTGGATCTGCTCAATGAACCTAGTGGCTTTTTCTTCTTCAGTTGGAGTAGGAGATGAGTCAGCTGAGGTGATCGCAAGGGGTAGTGCAACATCTATGGGACCCAATGGTTGGAATCCCAACCTCAATTGAAAGGGGATGTGGCTAGTTGAGCTATCCAGGGCTCAGTTGTAGCTATGATGGACAGATAGAAGAATATTTCCCCATGTGCGAGGGTGATTGTAATTATACATGCATAGGATATGCATGATCATTCAATTTACGACCTTGATTTGGACATTTGCTTGGGGGTGGAAGGTCATGGATTTGTTGAGCTTGGTGTCCAACAATGACCAGAGGCTCGACCAGAATGTGTTGAAAAATCGACCATCCCAATATGAGACAATGGTTTGTGGGATTCCAAAATGTAACCAGACTCATTCAAAGAAGATATTGGCAGTGGCCTCTTATATGATGCTCTTCTTAAAGGAAACTATAATTACCATCTTAGAAAAGCGATCAACAAATCCAAAAACACAGTCATTTCCCTTCCTGGTGGATGGGAAGCCTGACAAGTAGTTCATGGAGATTGATTCCCATGGCCTATCAGGAGTAGGTAGAGGGGTGTACAGGCCCTTTTTCTTAGTGGTCGATTTGGCAATAGTGTAGGCAGTGCAGGACTTGATATACTTGTTGACCTCTTGTCAAATTTTCGACTAGTGGAAATGTTTCTATAGCACTTCCACTGCCTTTTCAATGCCAAAGTGTCCTGTCACCCGACTATAGTGGGCTTCCCAGATCAGCTTCAGTCGCTTTCTTGATGGAACACAAATATGGCCCATACGATACATCAGCCCATCCTGAAGATGGAAATTAGAAACAACTGCATTTGCACCCAACATTTGGTAGGTGGTGGCGAAGTCCGAGTCTATCTCATAGAGTTGGGGCCATCCAGAGGTCTCATGGTCACAAGATTCTAGCACCATGGTGAGTGTCGCAACTAGTAGTATTCTGAGGCAATCAATGACATGGTTGGTGCTTCCTGTTTTATAGTTGATGTTGAGGTGGAATTTCTGTAATTATGTGGACCACTTATGATGGCAGTCATTTTTCAATTTTCCTTGTGTCTGCATGAACTGTAGTGGCTTAGGATTAGTGTGGATGACTATCTCCTTCCCAAGAATGTAATGTCTCAATTGGAGACATGATTGCATAATGGAGTACATTTATTTATCGTAATTATTGTACTTACGGAAAACATCTGATAGTGTCTCACTATGATAGGCCACGAGGTGACTGTGTTGAGTGAGAACGACACCCACAACATAGTTTGAAGCATATGTCTCGATTTCAAAGGGATACTGCAGGTGTGGTAGTGAAATTATTGGGGATGAACACAAGCGTTGCTTCAAATAATCGAATTCTTGTTGTTAGGACTGACCCCACACAAATTTCTCCTTACTACCACCCCTGGTTACTTGGCTGAGGGCCCATGCAATATGGGATACTCCCAACATGAACCTGTGGTAGAAATTGGCAAGGCCCAAGAAGCTCTGAAGCTCAGTGAGTGTGGTTGGGGCTAGCCAGTAACGAATGACTTGGATCATGGATGGATCCACATGTACACCATGATGATCAACGATGTAGCCCAGGTAATGGACCATGTCCATTTCGAAGGGGCATTTTTCCATGTTTCCGTATAGATTGTGTTGTCATAGGGTGTACAAAACCTACTGAATATGCTGCAAGTTTTCTTCCCAAGTCTTTCTGTAAATGAGAATGTCATCCAGATACACCACTACAAAAGTATTGGTGAATGGTCATAGGATATCGTCCATCATCCTCATGAAACTGGTTGGAGCATTTGTCAAGCCAAAGGTCATGATCAACCATTCAAAAATACCTTCCTTTGACTTGAACAAAGTTTTCCATACATCTACCTATTCTATTGGGACCTGGTGGTAGCTAGATTTCAGATCAATATTACTGAAATATTTGGCCCCCATGATTTGATGAAGGAGTTCATTGATTCTGGGAATTAGGTACCGGTTTCTGACTGTGATTTTATTCAGGGCTCGGTAATCAATGCAGAGTCACCAGGTTCCATCTTTCTTCTGTACCATCACGATTGGGCTCCCGCAAGGTGATGAGATGGTATGGATGTGCCCCTTTTGGAGCAGTTCTTGGATCTATCTCTTGATCTCCTCATTCTCTAACAGAGAGCGGTGGTAGACTGGCCTAATGGGAAGCGGTACGTTGGGGGTTAGATCGATGGGGTGCTTGACCTAATAGTGTAGAGGTATCCCAGTAGGTGAGGAAAAGATATCCAAGTATGATTCCATGACCTTATCCACTTGCTCATGTTTTTTGGAGAGGTTGGACGCGAAGACCATGGATGTGGCTATGATATTTCTCTCATTCTGAGAGAGAATCAAGAAGAAGAAAAACTTCCCTATCTAAGATATGACCTTCTTGTATTGCTTGGAAGAGATCAAGGAAATAAAACTAGGTGGGACTGCCTCCGATATCCTATACAATTTATTGTTCAAAGTAATAATAACACTGTGAAGCCTAGACTCATATATAGCATGGTGTTTCCATAAATATGGTTGGCCAAAAGTAACATTACAAACTTCGAGAGGGGAAAAATCACACAATATCTCATCTTTGAAGGGATTAACGTCGTATGACAGGCAACATTGTTGGCTGCGTGGATTTCACTTCCTTGCTGGAGCCATCCAATGGTGTAGGGTTGTGGGTGTGGCATTTTTGGCAGGGTGATTCGCTTGACAACCTCTTATGAGATGAGGTTATTCTGGCTACCACTATTAACAATGAAGTGCAGTGGGGTACCCTTCACCCACATCTGTGAATGAAAAAGGTGTTCACCTTCCTCTGACTTGTCTGGTTCACCAGAATAGAGTTTGGTGGTAGGAATGGTAGAACTAGGTTATGCATCAATGATCCATCTCCCCCTTTCTGGTTCTGAATCAGATTCGAAACTCACATTTGATTAAGAGGCTTTCACCTTAGCCACCAATGAATACTTTGAGTGGAAATAAGTAGTTTTATGTTAGGGGCTCTTATGGAAGTCGCACCACTTCCCAATATCTTTCTTTGTCTTTCCAGTGTCCTTCTTTTATTTTGGCCTAGACTGGTTTCCTTGAGGCAGCTTGTCCTTTATTTGTCCTTTTTTCTTCATTTTGGGGCCTCCCTTTCCTGGATTTTGCAGTGAGGGGTTCCCAGGCCCAAATTTCTGCATCTTTTGTTCGAGATTCTACTCGATTTTGACGACATATCAGTAGGTCGTGCCCAAGGATGAGATGTCCAGAAAATCCATTTCATCCTGAATGTATATATGCAGATCTATGCAATACTTGAGCACCAAATGTCACTCAAAATATTTGATACCCAACTTGGTGAACAAGGTATGGAAGATATTTGTGAGCTCGGGCACTGCTTGATCTCTTTCCTTCTGTAGTGTGGTCCATTTTGTATACAGGTCGCCATAGCTTCCAACAGGGTAGTATTGTTCCTTAATATCATCCCTAAGGGACTCCCAGGTGACTACGAATGTAAATAATGAGGGTTCCTATGTTTCCTTCTGATCACAGAAAGTTTCCAACCAATCCTTGACATGGGGAACGACTTTGAGGAGCGCAAAAGTAATATTTTCTCTATTCGAGAAGTTAGGGACATCGAAATATCCTTCTAGAAGATTCAACCATTCATATACAACATCTGCGTCTATATGACCTTCAAATATAGGAATATCAAAATTAATTTGTACCTTGAAGGGGGCAACGCCTCCGTTTCAGGAAGAGGCATCGCCTGTTGGTAGTCGCCAAAGGATTTGCGCAAAAATATCCATCATCTTGTTCCTCTGTTGCATGAGATATTCCTCGAGAAAAATTTTGAAGGGATCTCCTGCGCCATCGTCTTTATTTTCTCCCATCATGAGAGGTCACTTGGGCATGCGATATATTTTGTCCTCAAGAAAAACAAGCTTGAGACACAATTCTTTATACCCTGACCTCATTGGGGGCATGCATTAAGAACGATAAGGAGCAGACCACTATGATACCACTGATCCATATTTTATGAGAATAAAAAAATGAATATAGATTATTATCAAAATATACTTAACACATAATAATAGATATACGGTAAAATTGGTTTCTAGTTCAGTAAGGAAATAAGATGCAACTGTAAATGCAATAGAAAATAAGCTTGCTGGAATGGTGGAGGCTTATCCTTGAGAAGAGATGTGATGACTGCACTCATTCGCCAGAAGACCATTATAATGAGGATCTGGAGGAATTTTTAAAAATAAATAGGAATTTCAAAAACCCTAGACATCCATAAACCTAACCCTAGGAGATCAAACGCCAAAAGTCTTGTGGGCCTCATTTGGGTAAGTTAGTACATCAACTTCTCGGGGTTGTAACTTTTGCATATGATCTTCTTTTTAGGCGCACGATAACCCATTGGAAAGGTCTATACAAGAAATATAATTTTTTTCTGTGGTGAACCCTACACATGTTTACTGTGGTGATACTTGAAAATGTTGTTTAGGGCCTCAAAACGACCCTGGAAGTCAGTGACCCAGAAACTAAGAAAAAATTGTCGAACTTGAAAACTGCCAAAATGAGCCAGTTGGAATAAGTGGGAGGCCACCGACATCCATATGGATCATATGGAGATATGGATCATAGGATATCTACAAGTGGGTATGTGTTTAACCTGTTTGGAGGATAAATAATTTGGATGAGAAAAATACAATCTGTAGTGGCACTTTCAACTACAAAAGTTGAATACAGGGAAACTACTCATGCAAGGAAGGAAGCAATTTGGTTACAAAGATTGTGTTCAGGTATTGGGTTGGTACAAAAATCTATAAGGATAGATTGTGACAATGAGATTGTATTTGTTCTGGTGAAGAACTTGACTTATCATTCAAAGACAAAGCATATTGATGTTCAATATCACTTTGTGAGAGACATGGTGGAAGAAAATAAGGTGTTGCCGATGAAGGTGGACACTTGGAAGAATGTTGCAGATTCATTAAAAACATATGTGAGCATTGAGAATTTCTCTTGGTGTAGAGGATCAATGGTCATTGTTTCCCTGGATTGTTGACTATGTAACCATGTAACCCGTTGTGTGCAAAGAAAACAACAAGTGGGAGAATGTTGGATATGTGTTATATTCTTTTCATGACTAGAACTAATGTCTATGTTATGTGGTGCGTGTAGGGGGTAAGAGGGGGGTTGCAGGGGGTGGAGCCGCTAAAAAAAAATTCCTCGGTTTTCGTGTCCATTTTTGGGTAGTTCTCTTTTTTCTTGTCCATTTATGGGCAGTTTTTCAACACATGGTCTTTCAATGATGGTTTTCTATTTTTGGTTAAGGAATTAGGGTTGTTGACTAATCCAGGTCATTGGATTAGGGTTTTGGATGTCGTTGGCTCCTATATGTATATTGTATTGTAAACAATGTATGATATGAATGAATATAGAATATGATGGTTTTCTCGGTTTGGGTTTCCTGGGAAAAAATCTATGTGTAATGTGTCTATCTTCCATTGTATCTTTTTTATTCTTTTATTGAAAATTTGTTTGTAGTAAAATATTGTACAAGGTTAAAAATCTATAGTCAGCTAGCATGGGAAGTGGGGAATGGAGAGAAAGTGAGGATAAAATATTATTCATCGGTTAGTTATGGGAATGCACTCAATTTGTTTTAAAATGTAACTAATTATCTTCATGAGAAAAGTATTTATAGCCTTTCTCGTGGTTCTTATCATGAAATGACCACTATTTGGTTCCAGGAATGAAATAATCAAAATTTCTTAGGGATGGAAGGAAATGTTGGAGCTCAATGGGAAGTTTTATGTATCTAGGATGAAGAGTAGTCATCTTAGAATAAAAGAGGAATACACCACTTTAGTCTAAGCCAAAATTCCTACTCTATGGTTTTATACTCCCAAATTAGGATACAAATAAATTTTTAGAGAGGAAAGACCTAAAATCATCCAATGGAGGTGGAAATCAATATGGAAGATTAGGTCTCTAATGAAAGAAAAAATCTTCATGTGGCTAATTATCAAGAACAAGGAAAGAACTTAGGAAGTGTTTCAAAAGAGAAATAATAAAGGACCTGATAGGTGTTTACTGTGTGAAGAATAAGAGTAAACCATAAGTCGTTATGAGTATGAAAAGTAGATTTGGGTAGAAATGGATAATTTTTTAAGCTTTGAAGAATATTGGAAGGGAAATTCAATAGTAGATTGTCTAAATAATTGGACCTCAAACAAACTACAGATATCTCCCTATAATAATAATTTGGGGGATCTGGCTTGAAGGAATGCATATATATTCGAAGGGAAATTCATTCCCCACTTCCCATGCTAGCCAAGTATTACACTGGGGCCTTCTTTGTTGGAGCGAGCCAAGGATCCCCATTAATATGTGGTTCTCAAGGAATCTTATACTTGAATATAATCACTTCTATAAATTCAAAGTGGAGTTAATAAGGGGGATAATAATTTTGCTAAGTTATTTTCTTTGAAATTATTATTAGTGGTTGCTACCAAAAAAATGGTTCTCGAGGACTCCTATACTTGAATATAATCACGTTTATAAATTCTGATCCAGGTGGATCTTGATGGTCATCGACCTTTTACACTAAATCAACATTTTGAGCCTATGGTTTTGATAAACCATGATATTCACCCTTTTGATGGGGAATGGAATGTAATTCCATCTTCATTCGTTAATTACATACATCATGTAATGCTTTCCTAGTGGTTTTATGTATATGCCTTCAACATAGTGTAAATGCATTGGATCCCATTACAACTCTACAATTAAGNTATACTTGAATATAATCACTTCTATAAATTCAAAGTGGAGTTAATAAGGGGGATAATAATTTTGCTAAGTTATTTTCTTTGAAATTATTATTAGTGGTTGCTACCAAAAAAATGGTTCTCGAGGACTCCTATACTTGAATATAATCACGTTTATAAATTCTGATCCAGGTGGATCTTGATGGTCATCGACCTTTTACACTAAATCAACATTTTGAGCCTATGGTTTTGATAAACCATGATATTCACCCTTTTGATGGGGAATGGAATGTAATTCCATCTTCATTCGTTAATTACATACATCATGTAATGCTTTCCTAGTGGTTTTATGTATATGCCTTCAACATAGTGTAAATGCATTGGATCCCATTACAACTCTACAATTAAGCGCGCTCAGGCTAGAGTAGTACTGGGATGGATGACCTCCCGGGAATTCCTAATGTTTTACATTCCTATGGCATTTTATAAACTTAGATTAATTTGTCCCACATGCATCATGGAAATTGTTCTCCTCTCACTCTCTCATATATAATTGAGGTGAAGGAGGCCCTTTAAGAATGCAATGGACTATGATGTAAATATTGTTGGGAATGGAGCATAGCCAACATCTCTTTCTTTTCAGAGATAAGCTACCCCATTCTTCTAACTTGTGTTCTACAATGTTTTTCTCTCTTCTTCATTAATACAAGTTGGGTTTCACTATATTTACATTTTCTCTTCTATATTTTTGTTTTTGTTTCATTTTTTTCTCAGCACAATCTGAATCAGTGGTATCAGAGCAGTCTACTCATTGTCATTTCTCAGATCAGGTCCCCGATGAGGTCAGGTTATAATGATTTGGGTCTCGAGCTAGTTTCACTTGAGGAAAACCTCTCTCACTAGCCCAAGTGACATCCAATGGAAGAAGAAAAGAGAGATGAAAGAGCAGGATATCCTTTCAAGAAGTTTCTCAAGGAATCCCTCATGCGACAGATGAATGAGATGATTGACAACTTTGCTTAGATCCTTCAAAGAATATCAATGGAAAAAATCGAGGCATCTTCGACAAGCAACAATTTAGATGCGTGACACCCTTCAAGGTACAAGTCAATTTGAATATCCCCTTATTTGAATTCCAGATAGATGTAGATGCTCTAGAAAAATGGTTGAATCTGCTAGAAGGTTATTATTCTGCCCAAATCAAATTCGACAGTGGAAATATTACCTTCGTGCCCCTTAAATCCCTTCCTCATGTCAGATCTTGGTGGGAAGTTTACTGGGAGAGGTACACCATCGGTGAATCTACACCATTCAGAAGAGAACCCACTTGGGCGACCTTTGTAGATCCCCTAAAGGAGGACTTATACCTGTCGAAAACTATGATGACCAGTACATGATATGGACAACTCTATGTCAGAAAAGAGACAAGACAGTGTCAGAGTACACTAACATCTTCCATACCTTGCACTCAAATATGGGTATCAAAGACTCTGAGCGACACTCGATCTTGACGTATCACAGTGGTCTCCACAGGTACATACAAACATAGATGGATTTCTTGGACATCTCCTCACGGGGATCTTCTTATCGATATGCAGTCAAAATCGAGCAGAAGTTCAAGCAATGGAGTAAGAGAGTTTGAGTTCGAAAATATGCCACAAAACAAGTATGGAAAAGGAAACCCTAACTCATAGAATGAAGGACATATTAGCAAGGAAGTCCAACCTCAAGAGATCCATTCCAGGGCACAGAAATTGAAGAAGGGTAACATGAATTTTTATAAAGACACCAGAAAGTGGTGTGAGTTCCACAAAATCCCCTAGAACACTGATGAATGTCACTCAGAAATGTTATTGGTGGTTGATCTCAAAGAAATTGAATCAGAACCGGACTTAGAATTTGATTCAGAGCACAATAAAGGGAAATGAATCATCGATGCAAAACTCGTTGGTACCATCGCGACCACAATAATGCAACCATAAGAATTAGAGGAGATGGAGGAGGGGAGTGCCTCTTCCACTCCTAGATGGGGGTAAAGGGGACTCCATTACATTTCATTATTGACAATGAGATTCAGAAGAGCCTGATCTCATTCGAGGTTGTCAAGATATTAAATCTTCCAATGATTCCACACCCTCAACCATACACCATCAGATGGTTGAGCCTAGGATGAGACATTTGTGTCAGCCAACAGTGCCACTTGTCCTATGGCATCAAGCCCTTCAAGGATGAGGTAGTGTGTGATGTTGCACCAATTGAAGTCTGTGATGTTCTTTTAGGACAACCATATATGTGGAAATGTCACACTATCTATGAGTCTAGGCCCCACAGTGTCATTGTTACTCTAATAGGTCGGCTCTACATGGTACGAGAGGTAGTTCTGACTAGTATCTTGGAAAAAATTGTGTCGCAAAGTAAGATATCATACAAAAAAGTTTAGCCTCTTCAAGATCCAGTCAGAAGGTGAACAAAAATACAATACGACCAATATAGCCTTAGCCCAAGACATTTCTAACCAATAGAAGCAGGTCGACAAGATTATAGAGGAAAACTAACATAATGAGATTCTTCCATATGTTCAACATAACTCTATTGGCCACGACCATTTTCATGTGTGCTTGGGGTTCCTACTAGTAGTCCCCATTGATATAACTCTTCTTGTTACATCTCCATTGACAAAGTCCTCTCACACTCAAACCAAGGTAGAACATGCAATAAAATCCATTGAATGGATCCAACACCTCCAACAGGTTTATGACATCCTTCCACAAACAATGTACAAGGTGGAAATCTACTTCAACAAGGAAAGAAATTCACCAAGGTTCATATTCAACAGAATTTTCTCGAGCTCTCGAGGGAACATGATGCAATGGGGACCATTGCTTCCTAAAGGGGGAGGAATGATCCAGGTGGATCTCAGTGGCCATCCACCTTTTCCACTAAATCAACATTTTGATCCTATGGTTTTGATAAACCATGATATTCACCCTTTTGATAGGAATGGAATGTAATGTCATCTTCATTTGTTAATTACAGACAACATGTAATGATTTTATAGTGGTTTTATGTACATTCCTACAACATATTGTTAATGCACCAGATACCATTAGGACTCCACAATTAAGTATGCTCAAGCTAGAGTAGTAATGGGATGGGTGACCGCTCGGGAAGTCCTAGTGTTTTATATTCCTATGGAATTTCATAAACTTAGATTAATTTATACCACATGCATCATTACAATTTTTCTCCTCTCACTCTCTCATATATAATTGAGGTGAATGAGTCCATTGAAGCATGCGATGGAGTTTTATTTCATATGGAGTTGTATTTCATTGTGTTTTTGTGTTCTCTGCTATATTTTTGTTTTTGTCTCTGAGTACATGGTGAGTGTTGAAACAAGGGGTGACATCTGAGCACATGATGACATGGTGAGCCCATGAGCATATCAAACATCTGAGTACATGGTGACATGGTGAGTGTCAAAACAAGGGGTGGGCACACCCATGAACATATCAAGCACTTTAATTCATAATCTCTTAAGCACAATAATTCATAATCTTTCTTCATGATTTCTTCTTATATTTCATCAGGAAGTTGTTCTTTCTATTTCTATTGAGAATGTGAGTTGTTTCTTACTTCAAATTTACTTGATGTATAATGATGGGTTGTTTGGTCTCTATAGCCTTTTGTTTAAGTGATATTTTTTTGAGAGTTAACATGCTATTTTGAGCAAATTTGGGTGAATAATGTTTAGTGGAAATTTTTTGTGTGTTTTCACTTTTATGTGGAAAGTTCCTTTTGAAAATGAATTCTCATATGATTAGGAATGAAACATACATGTTCTATACATT